>CM058040.1:74539936-74587623 GCA_030169165.1 Centaurea solstitialis
TGCTGCCGAGTTCCGATACTACATTTTCTCAAAGGAGTTGCCATTGGTAAATGAATTCATCACTTTACTCTAATGGTTTATAATGGAAACAGCTCTACTATTTATAGTTGGTGTAAGATCTACATACATCTCACCCTCCATAGACACCTAAGAGTGGATATATTGGGTTTTGGTATTTATTATAAAAGCTTACATGTTTTAGGAAGTTGGAAGTTTTCATGGAAACAAGTGCTCCACAATTTAGATTTTAGAGTGGACGTCATGTCTGTATATATCTCTCCTTCCTTGCACCCCACCTTAGAGTGGGACATACCGTGCTGATTTGGTTGGATTTGGTTCACTTCAATCTAATGGTTAAAAAGCTATCATTAAGTTAATGAGAATAACTCACAAGATTTTGGCCAATAATGTAGGTGCTTGAAGCAGTGCTCTATGGGGATCGTGATCTATTCAATGAACATACAGAGCTAATGGATGCATTTGTTCGCGTCTTTTTCCACTCTAGTTCAAAAAAGTACAACCGAGTAGAGTGTTGGGGCCCTCTTAAGGATGCTGCTAAGGTACACTACACAATTTTGAACTTATTATGATCTAAATACAAGCGAATAGCTTATAGTAATGAAGCCCATGGTCTTCACAAAAATAGTTGTTCTACTCTTTAGGGTACAGGTTACATCTGTGTACATCTTATCCTCAGACCTCACCTTAGAGTGGGATATATTGGCTCGTTTGGTTGGGATTAGTCCTGATATCCATGAAAGTGAATGTTTAAAGAAATAGTCATTCTACTCTCTGAGATAGAGGTCAAGTCTATGTACATCTCAGATATATTGATCCTGTTTGGTTTGATTTGATTTAGTCATGACACCCATGAAACTAAATGGTCATGATCCCCCACTGGGGGAGGGTGGGGGGGTACAGAAATAGGTGTAGATGTCAGGTTTACGTACATTACACAATACACACAGGTGTCGATTCTCGACACAACACGAAAAAAGACACGAACATAAACGGGTTTGGGTTAAGGTTTCTGATCCGTCAACTCTTCGGGTTGATATATGGGTTCACGGGTCAACCCGCCAACCCGTTTATCTTTTTAATATTATTTATATAACAAAAATTTCTATTCACTTTTGAGTTTTACTTTTTCAACTTCAATTTAGCACCTAAAATCAGTAAATCGAATGTTACTTTGGTTGTATTTGAAGTATGGGCTGGTGTACTTAACCCGTCAACCCGTTTATGACCCGCCAACCCATATAGTTAAACGGGTTGGTGGGTCGTGTTCGGGTTGGCAGGTCACTGGTTAGGGTTGAAGATTTCGACATGATTAGTTAAACGGGTTGTGTCCGAGTTGAGCCTTTCCGACCCGCCAACCCGAACACGATACTATTGCCACCCCTAGATATACTAGCCTCGTTTGGTGTAGCTTAATCTTGATATCCACGCAATTGAATGTTCAGGGACAAGTAGGGAATCAAATACAAGATCTATTGGCTGGAAAAATGGAACGATCTATGCCTCCGAAGAACGAGAGAATACCAAAATCCGTATTTCAAATTCTTTGTACATTCCTTCTGTAATTAACCACACCAAGGGCAAGGGAAGAAGGGTAAGAGACATGGCACATAGTTTGAAAGTTGGTCAACTTTTTGGGAGAATTGAAAGTCAACCATTGAGGTTCTTCATAGAGGTTGATATTGGATTGATTTTGTTGTCTCATTGATTTTTTTTATTGCGCCCTTCACTATAATTCATGAACTAGAAACTATGAAATCAAGATTCTTGTGAAAATACTGATTTTGTTGTTAACTTTTTCTTGGTATTCTTCTATGGATTTCGTTTATAGAGAAAGTTTGCTTTTACAATAAAAATGGTGTCTATATTCTTTTATTTTTGTGTATCTAGATGTGACAACTCGTCTATTGATGAAAAAATAAGATTTTTGAAACACTAAAGCTCATTTTGATATTCATCTTCATGGTTTCCAATTTATTATTATTTTTATTTTTATGATTTTAATCTTTAACTTCGTAGCTTTCTTTATATGGTTTACAATTTATGTTTTTTTTAGTCGTTTTTACTTAAAAACAACAATTAGCCTCAAGGATGAAAACATTAATAAATTACAAACATTAGAAAAGAAAATTGAAATTTCGAAACAAGAAGGACGAAAATTGAAATTTCAAAACAAGGACGAAATCTGCAATAAAGTCTTGCGATATTTGAACTTTTAAAATATGATTATCTTATCGTAACAAAAAAATTATTTATTCGGATGAACAAATTTTAAATTTTAACTATTTCATGCCCACTAGGCCGCTACACTTGAAATATTTTTTAAAAAGTTAGTGATTTTAGTGAAATCATCGGTCTATTTTATACAATTGGATTCACATGATAATAATGAGGGTTAATAGTTAAGCTATAACATGAGATAGGAGGTGTGGAGTGCACACTCGTGTAAGCTAACTAGAACCCGAAATTCTTGGATGGTGTTGTTTTGGCAGACTTTTAATGTCTAGCAATCAACCACTATTTATGTCCAACAATCAATCTAATTAAATGAGAAGATATTATTGGCTTTACTATGGGATCAGTTACAATTCTCTTGTGTTTAAATAGGATCGAATTCTGCCATATTCGATACCTGAAAACTTGAGATTATCCTCAAGTGAATTTTGTGATACCCAGGTAGAATAAGGTCGAAATATCACTTAAGGAAAACGTTCTCTCACGCGATCTCAAGTTCTATCCAACTTCTTACAATCACTCTTTTTCTCTTCACGAAATATTTTGTAAGTTCTTCTCTCCTCTTCAACAAAAAAAATGAATATAAATCATAAAATCACGAATAATATTATTGAATTGCAATTTTGACACCTATATAATTTGTTCAAGGATTGATTTGTTTTTCCTTATAATTGTTAACCGGTTAATTACAAAAAAGACAATGTAAATTTGAACAAACAAGATGTAATTCACTCTTCAGTAATCGACAATACTATAAAAAGAAAAAAAAGAAAGAAGAAGAAAAGAGCGAAATGATTAACGGAATGTATCAAAAACACAAAAATCAATCAAAATGTTGATTGTGTACTTGTCACGTGTCGCTCACATGCACCATTAAGGATAATCCATGCCTTTACTAACCAACCAATCAAAAGCTACAATATTCAGCACACGGATCGTCATCCTACGGTCGCCCTTTCACCATATAACCCACAATCCAACGATTAATACATCCACCCACACTATATATATCGAAAGCTCCTCCCATCCGTTTTCAAACAACAAACAACAAACAACAAACACCAAATTCAATTCAATTGTTTAGAAGAGAGAGAGAGAAAGAGGGAAAGCGAAGGATGTCAGGAAGAGGAAAGGGAGGGAAGGGATTGGGAAAGGGAGGAGCAAAGCGTCACCGGAAGGTTCTTCGAGATAACATCCAGGGTATCACCAAGCCCGCCATTCGAAGGCTCGCACGTAGAGGCGGCGTCAAGCGTATCAGCGGTCTTATCTACGAGGAAACCAGGGGCGTCTTGAAGATCTTCTTGGAGAATGTTATCCGTGATGCTGTTACATACACCGAGCATGCTCGCCGGAAGACTGTCACCGCCATGGATGTCGTCTATGCTCTCAAACGCCAAGGCCGTACCCTCTACGGTTTTGGTGGTTAAGCTTAATAATTGGTCTTTTTAGGGTTAGGTTTTTGTGTGTGTAGAAATGAAATGAATGGATGGATGTAATCCAATTAAAGGTCTTTAAGATGAATTAATTCCAGATCTCAAGTTGTGTGTTAAATTTTGTAATCAACAGTTTCTGATTTGATTTTATGAATCGTGGATTTAGATGTTTAGTATCCAATGGCATTCAATTAATTGAGTGCAATTTGTTGATTTTGGTCAATGATTTAATGTAAAAAAAGTAAATCTGGTGGAAATTTGTTTTATTTGCATTTGGGTTGAAAGAAAGTTAAATAAGGACCAACCAAAACGTAGTCTCTTCTTCCACTTTAACCCCCAATTCCCTATTTTCACAAAATCTACGGCCATGGAGCAAATTGTAGCAACCCTAAGCAGATCGAGAGAGGTATAATTTGGAACAATAAACAAATAAGCAATAATAAGGAGACATTCCTATTTGCAAGAATACATGAAAAATCTTCAAACCAAGCATTTGTTATATTTGCCAACACAAATAAACGTAATTTAACATATCCAGAGACACTAACATTATACAACATGATTGCATTACTAGAACTATACATGGGTCATTAAAAGAGTTTTACTGCACCATTTCACATCATCTCACTCATTACATCTATAAAGCTTTTCCATTTATATACGTCACTCATTACATCATTATCACATTGTTATTATGTTTGAATATCTACCATCACAGCCTCCGCAGCCACCGTCTCTGCCACCAAGCCTCCCTCCTCTTCCACCACTCCTACGGCTATCAAAGCCACCGCCTCCACCAGACCACCACGTCCATCAGAGGGTTCGGTTCAAGTTTTCAGCAACCATCAAGGGTAAGAATAATAAGCTATTCTTTAAACGAATCATATCGTTTTGATCGATGTTCAGTGGTGAATTTAGAACAGAAAACCATCATGCAATAGGAGTTTGAGGCCCCCAATTTTAAACCTATTTTCTAGAAAGACAAAAGCCCCAAATGAGTCGTTCACCCAAATTTGCAACAAAATCTTAAAAGAATGCTATTTTGTGGTCAATTAATGGTAGGGAGTATTAAATTAAGCAAATTTCAAGTAGACTGTAAATTAGGCAATTTATTGTAGAATATGGATAAATTAATGGACTATCTTCACCATAATGTATTCAACTTAAAAAAGTGTTATTGCATGTATTAAAGTTTAAAAAATGGTTTATTGTGTGTTATGGTTTACCGGTTAAACCCTTAACCGGTCACCCCATTTTAAAAAAGCTTACCTGGTTGCCATGTGGGATAGTTTCATCCTAATCATCATCTTCTTCCCTAATTTGAAAAACCCCTAATTTATCAAGTGATAAATTGAACCCACAAATTGATCATCAAAGTGATAAATTGGAGCAAAATAGATGTTATACCCACAATAAGGACACCAAATCGATCTCAATACTATATCTAGATACACAAGAACAAGCCAGATTCGACAAATCTGAAAGAAATCGGCCATAACCAAAACTTCGACCAAACCCTTCAATAATCCATTCAAATCAGAAAATGGGAACAGATTGATGATGTAGAGTTGTTTAAGAGCCAAAATCGGCCATAACCAAAACTTCGACCAAACCCTTCAATAATCCATTCAAATCAGAAAATGGGAACAAATTGATGATGTAGAGTTGTTTAAGAGCCAAAATCGACCACAACACAACCCTAAGTTTGAATAGAACCCAAAAATCGCAGATTTGAGTGGAAATCAACTTTTCGGCTAAACCCAAAAAATCGCCCAAAAACCCTAGAATATGCTCCAATTCGAAAATCAAATTCAAAAATCGATCAACTAGATGAAATAAGCATATAAAACCGATCCTAAACAAGCTATCAATTTCAAAAATCCATCCCGAATCAAGAACCCTATTTTTGAAACCCTAACTTTGAAGAAGAACCCTAATTTGATGAAGAAGATGAATATGGTCAACAAAAGTCAAATGGCGCCACATAGGAATTAACCTATTACACCTCAGCATTAGCAGGTTTGTAGGTAAACCATAACACACAATAAACCAATTTTTAAACTTTAATACATGCAATAACACTTTTTTAAGTTCGATACATACAATAGGCATTTGGGTAAAGTTGGATACATTATGGTGTGAAGATAGTTCTAAATTAATTGGAAGGGTTTTTGTTTGAACCTTCACTTAAGGAGACAAGTCATAATGATTTAACTTTTTCAAAACTCCTTATTTAGCTTTTCCAACAAGATAAAAGCTCTTTTTTCCAATCCAAACACACCTTTTTTTTTTTACTTATTTGCTCTTTCAAAACTTGATATTAAGATAAACACTTTAACTAAGCAATCTCAAACCCCCCTTGTAAAAAAAGAAATAAGCTTTAGATAAATGTATTTGCAATTAAGCAATTGAGTACATCACACTTAATCAAGACAAGGCAACATGGACAAGATTGACATCGTTCTAGGATTTGCACGTATTGTCGGTAAGAACACTTTTTTACTATATATATATCGAAATAAAATCAAGTCCCCGTGCTAATCTATCCCAGTCATCAGGTACGTCGGGTTTTTTTGGGTGAAGTAGACGGAACCCAAGAAAATTTTTATTCATATTACGAATAAAATTAGATAAGAAAAAGACATCCTCATCATAAAAATGCTTTTGAAAACTTACTCCATTAACTTTTCGGTTTTGGCTGCATCTCCTAATCGTTTCTCAATTCTGTAGTTTGTTTGAGCTGCAGTTTTGGTTCCTGTTTAGAGGATTCTGTATTGGTTTTGTGGGGTTATATATTCTCATGGTTGCCGTTCAAAAAGAATAAAAAATTATTGGCTAAAGCCGATAACTCAACTCTAACACAATGGTTTGAAAAAAATTGGAAAAAGAAGAAAAATTCCTTAGCCTAATTGTAATATGATCCCCTTTCTTTTCAACCCCATAAATTACAGCTCCTAACACTTTCCTTCTCTTTTACAAACCCACAGAAAAAGGTATTTACACCATCCTGAAGCTCAATAGCTATTCATTCATACACTCCAGAATAAGCCACCAAAAATGCCACATACTTAACAGTCCAATTGAAACAAAATAATAGCAAAACATGTCCCATAGCCGAATGCAAATGATGCAAACCCAAACAGCCAAAGCCGTAAACAGAACAGATGTATGAATTAAATACATAGATCAGGGTATGCTTGATACCTGGTCCCAAAAGCATCTATTATGATTCACAGCTGAGAAATGGATACAATCAAAGCCACCTAGGTAAGTAAAACAAGATATCAAGTAAATGAAGCTTAACTATATTAAAATAGATGGACAATGATAGTAAGAGAAAGATAGGAGGTGGGGATACTATGCCATGTAATACCTCCAATAAACATCATACACATTACTAGAAATTGATGAGCAACGTTCAAAACATTTAACAGCATTCCCTAAAATTATCTGTCACAAAATAATAACCGGTCATCTAACCTATCCCCTTAGCAACCAGATCTAACTTATTTTGCATAGCTAGGTGATTTTGATCTAGACTATCGTTGTTGGGACCCTTGGATATGTAGAATGTCGAAAGTGTCAACCAACACAGGTGTTTTCTGTTAATGGTCATCACTGGATGCAAAACAAAACAGACAAAATACTAGGGAGAACTCCTAGTAATATAATTGATTATTTATAATCAAACTGTATCAACTTTATTTGATATTCTAAACCTTCATTTTATTTAGCTACCTGAACTCACTGAAACTTGGAAATTTTGTTAAGTAAATTTCAATACTTCTAAAAGTTAAGGAGAAAAAACTTATAGTTTATTTGCAAGTATAGAACATATGATTTGTAAATCTGAATTTCACAATACAATAACTAATAAGTAAGTATATGAAGATGAAACACGCATAACTTTTGTACCGACTACAAGATTAAACTTGAAGCATTTGAAACCAAATTCAGATGGAAAGAATACCTTTTACCTCAAAACGGGCGTCTTCATGAAAGCGGTCCCTCTACTCCCCAAATCCTACACCGTGTGGGATTTATAGGGTTTGTTTGGTTTGGTCCAAATCCCGACTATCAGATAAAGAAGTTTCAATTCCAATTTCAAGAAGTCAAGAAGTAACAGGATTGTTATATAGATGCCCATCTATATCCGGAAGAAATCCACGATCCATCATTTCCTCTCTAATAATGTCATACGTTGTCTGATTAGGTACCAAACCCTTCTCCAGCATCTTGTTAAGAAACACATTAGCTTCTTCCACCTTACCCTTCTCACAAAAAGCCTTAATCAGCACATTGTACGTTGCAACATTCGGCCTCCTTCCTTCTTTTTCCATTCTCGTCATCACATTCAGAGCCCCCCTCAGGTTCCCTTCCCCACAATAACCAGCCATCAAAATATTATACGTTAGCTGAGTCGGAATCAAACCCATAAAAGACATCTCATTAAGCAGCTTAACCGCTTCCCGTGACTCCCCTTTCTTGCAAAGTGCATCAATTCGTATATTATACGTTACAACATCAGCCTTCAATTCTCTATCCTTCATGTCCTTTAAAAGTCTATTAACCGCCTCAATGTCTCCCTCTTTACCGTATCCAGCTATTAAAGAATTATATGTTGAAACATTCGGACTAACATCGCTCTGCAACATCGATCTATGCACTTTAGCCGCTTCTTCCAAATTCCCACCTTGGAAATAAGCATTAATGAGAGTGTTGTATGTATACGCATTGGGAACCAAACCTTGCTTACAAATATCATCAAACACATCTTCACATTTCATCACCATTTTCTTCATCGAAAACCCATTCATTAGAGCATTATAAGTAACAATAGTAGGCTTCACACCTGAGTCAACCATTTTATCACGTAATGCAAGAGCTTCATCAAGCTTCCCCAGACAACAAAGCCCATTAATCAGAGAATTATAAGTCACCACATTGGGTTTCAACCCACTGTCTTGCATTTTCTTGAACAATTTCATAGCAGCAGAAACATTGTCATCCTTGCAAAACCCATCAATGAGAGCATTATAGGTAATCACATTAGGAAATATCTTCTTTTCGACCATTTCCTTCATAAGGGCATCGGCTTTATACATTTTTCCCGCTTCACCCTTCTTACAATAACCATTAATGAGCGTATTATAGGTCACGACCGATGGCAAAATTCCCAAAACCTGCATATCCTCAAAAACATCCCCTGCCTTATGCAACCTACCAGCCTTGCATAACCCATTGATCACCATATTAAAAGTACCCAAATTAACCGCAATCCTCCTCTTATTCATCTCTCTGTAAACAAACTCGACACGCCCGAATTTCTCCTCTTTCACTAATGAATTCAGCAACTGGTTGCATGACCACACTGATAACTTCAGCCCATAATCACCAGCTCTATCAAAAGCCTCAAAACCTAAATCCACCCTTGAGTTCTTCACATAACCTAATATGAGTAGATCAACTATAATCGAATTTGCACAGACGTTATCGCAAACTTCCTCGAGCTTATGAAGAATCGAACAGCACGAGTGTTTACCAATCGCATTCTTAACCAAACGATTATTATCCAACAAAGCCCTAATTTTTCCGTATTTCTTAGCGTTTGCTAGCACGTAAAAGAGTCTACAGTAATGTTGAAGCGAGTGAGATACCTGAAACTCTTGCTGTGACCATTTGAAGTATCCTAAGACGACGTCGTAAGGGGCGTCCCAATCGTAGAGCTGTTGAAGGAAAGGGCTAGGGTTTGTTGATTTAATTAAGAGCTTAAGAGCACGCCATTGTTGGTTTCTTATGATATCAGAGGTTGTATGTATGTCTAATTGATCATAAGGGCGAATATCAGTAGCAGATTCTGAAGAATACGAAGAAGAATCGAGGCGGGAAGCGCATCTGATGCAGGGAAGCCGCTTTGGAAATCGAAAACGATAAGAAGGAATCATATTAAGGGTTTCTGTCTCAATTAACAAGGCCAGGGATCACAGACAAGATGGCTTGACTTCGAAGATCTTGTTTCTTACCAACTGGTTCGATTGAATCAGAGATTCTGGTTGCCTGCTTTGCTGATGGAAGGAAGAAGAGATTCATCCTTGCTTGATTCAGCTCCAAAGGTGAAAAAGTTTAGGGGCTGTTTGGCAACAAGTGAATGATCAAGAGAATATACATTAAAAAAGATTGTTTGGCAGATATTCTATATAAATGGTCTGAATGACAGAGAATTGCTATTTAACCTCTTGTATGGATTAGTGTCGAATGAATTACGTTTTTGATATGCATTCTGAATAAATAAGTTACCTTGCAAATATATCACTTGGCAAATATTTGCATAGTGACATACATTAATCAAAATAATCTTCATATAGGAAAGAACACAACATTAATCAAAAGACAATGTACCATATGGCTGGAACATGAAAGCTTCTTCAATTTGTGTCACAATTTGTTGCTGCTTTTGGATCATCAAAGCTTCTTTAATTCCTTCATCCTCAAAACATGCTTATAGCTTCTCTCAAACACCAGGTGTTTCTCTATCTCACTCCATCTGCAAAATTTCAGAATTCAAATTAAGGCTTAGGAGAGGTGGTCTGCTGGTGCCTTTTTTCTTTAACAAATACTATAAACCTTATCATAAGTGCATATTCAACATGATTTAATGCAAATACAATAGGTGGTGCCTAGATTGTTGCCATAGTTATTGGGATAAATACCCATAATGACCCACATCAAATCAAATAAAATTTGATTTCTTTAACCAAGTACTATGAAACCTAACTAAAAGATGGATGAGGACATGGTCATAAATGTGAAGACTTCAACTAGTAAACCATTTTTGCATTGATTTTGAACCAAGTTCCATTGACATAGGAGTGGAACAAAATGTAGCAAATTCACAATTAGGTATTGATTGATATATGGACATGACTGACTACATATAGCTTTTAATGTAATCTGAAAGACAAATTTAAGTTGGTGTCAGTGAAGCATTTCATCGAACACCTTGGTAGCAAGTAGAAAAGATAAAAAGAAGAATTAAAACTTTAATCCAAGTAAGTAAATGGAATCCAGATGATACTAGGGATGAAGCTGAAGGGTAATAGAAAACAAAATGAATGGATAAATACCAGCAATTAAATCGATGACTAGAAGATTTGACGGAAAGCAAGGAAAGGCAATAGTTGGAATGTTGAGGTCGCTGAATGATTGGAAGCAGAATGATTCAGATGCTTCTCTCAGCGATAATACTTTCTCTAAATTTGAACTTTTCTCCAAAAATAATTATTTGTAAACTGGTTTTTTATGCATTTTAGCAGTAAAATTGATTAAAATTAAATATATAAAAACATATATACCGAGAAGTTCGTTTAAAAACCAAAACATTAGTAAAAATCGTAAAAACTCACGGTTTGTTTGGCTTAAATCAACGAAAGCTCTTCATAAAGTTATTTAGGCTATGTTTGGCAAGCGTAGCTTATAAGCTAACTGGTAGCTGATAAGCTAGCGGATAGCTGATAAGCTAGCTGTTGATTGATAAGCTTGCTAGTAGCTGATAAGCTAGCTGTTGAACAAATTATGTTTGGCAAAAACTAGCTTATGAGTATGTAAAATGACCAAAAAGGGTATATTTGAATTTAATAATTAATATTAATAAGGGTATAATTGGAAAAAGCTACAATAAGCTCCTCATAAGCTACTCAAAGTAGCGTTTCGAAAAGCTAGCTTATAAGCTAGCTGATAAGCTAGCTTCCTGGTACATGTTTGGATGGACTAGCTTATAAGCTAGCTTATCAGCTAGCTTATAAGCTAGCTTATGCTTGCCAAACAAAGCCTTAATATGATGCAAATGTTTCATATAATTCATTTTTTGATTAAATTGTTTCATATTTCGATGTTTATATAAATATATATATTGAGCTTTATGGATTATTTTGATAATCTAGTAAATATGTAATCTCTAAAATAAAAAAATTATTGAAGATTAAAATGTATTTTTTATAAAGATGTACTTTTTACTTCTCTAAAACCTGTTAGAGATTCTCTTATAAAACCATTAAAAGATCTTTTTTTTAACAGGTCCATTTTTGAGTGAATTAAAGTTTTATTTCTCACTAATAAAATACTTAATAGCTAAACAAACAATTCGATTAAGGGTTTATTTACCAAATGTTTATCGAGTAAACGTTTACCGATAAAAATATTATTCTTGTTTACCTTATTGTATAATATTCTCAACCATAAAAAATAATTGTCGGTAAACGTCTTCTACCTGATGACTGGGTAAGCAAACTGATTTTTATTATTTATCGGGTAAAACTTTCGGCCTTTGTTATGGCTCTTTGTTGATCCAAGCTCTCTTAGGCCTGATGAAATAATGATGACCATGATCATACTTAGTGTAGATACTTTATTTATACTCAAGCTTGAGGAATTATCACTTAGATAATTCTCTTTGATCATTTTATTATCAAGCATCTGATTTGTAATAGATAGTATCTACATCAGGGACTCTCTGAGTTTGTTCAGTATCCATGATGTATGACACACAAAAATGAAGTATCATTCCTCCAGACAAAGAAGTCAAGCTTAAAGAATCATCAGCGATGTCGAAGAAGTAGAGTTCAGGCCCCTCGTGATCTGAAGATGGATTTCAGTGATAGCTACCTGACCACCACATGCTGACGCTCAACAGGGAGTTCGTCTCAGTGACTCGTTGATGTCTCCAAGGACCAACGACTCTTTGCCACTGATTAGAGGCATACACCTAATAAGAATATTTGTTTTATTATCTTTAATGCGCGTAGAAGTTTTTTTTTTTTTTTTTTTTTTTTTTGAAAGGATAAATCCTGGCAATTTTATAAAAATAAAAATACTAATACAAAAAGCAAACTAAGTACCCCACAAGCAAGGGACACAAAGCCGCACGCCAAAAAGCATCAACAGATACTATCAAAAGAAAAACCCAATCCCAAGAAACTAAAGAAAGAAAACACTAAATCTCTCTCTATCGGAACATCACTGCGTGTCCTACTCCATCTTTGTAATCACCTGCCTGTCAGACCATGAAACTTTCTTTGGTCTAGTGTCCATGACCGTATCATGGTCAGATAATACATCATCATCGGACGTATCGTCATCATCATCATCCCCCACCTCAATCCTTTCCGGGAGTGTAAAGCCACGAAGTTTGCCATCAGGCTCCTTCCCAAAAACTCTTTCCCACCTATCAATGAAGTAGTCCAGTTTCTGACGTGACCAAGAATTAATGATTACCGGCTCAAGTCCCACCCCTCGTTTTTCAACATAGCAGTCTACTTCCTTTTTATCCGCGGTCCACTTAGGATGCTCTTCCAATATTGTAAACTGATTGGAGACCTTAATAGGAATCCTTTCGGTATTCAAGTTCTGCACTTTGGATGCGCGTAGAAGTTATCCATGCTTTTACTGACATATACAAAGGGGACATCTATTTACTGTATCCTTCGTACTTATCAGCCCATAAAGCAACTGTTTGCTTTTTACCCATTATGCTTTCTTACGCATGAGTATATTTTAAGAGCAAATAGTACACTTGGTTCACTAGATACGTGTAAAAGTGACCATGTCATGCATTTAATGCATGTAGTATAAATAGAGACTTTGGGTGTGTTCTTCAACACACACTCTCTCTCTCTCTCTCTCTCTCTCTCTCTCTCTCTCTCTCTTCTCTCTCTCTCTCTCTCTCTCTCTCTCTCTCTCTCTCTCTCTCTCTAATCTATATTGAAACCTCTCTTCAGTTTCTTTCTTTCCTTCCTTTCTCACTTGTGCATTAGTGAAAGCTACTTGTAACTTTAGATTGTTTAGATTAGGTTAATCCCTTATCTATTTCCGCAATAATCTGGTAAATCCACAACTTGTGTCAATTGTATTCAACCCCCCCCCCCCTACAATTCTTTATCACTTAAAGGCTACCTTTGAGACCAATATTCTTACCGGATTAGGTGGTTTTCATGCTCAATTTCCAATGATCGTAAGTAAGTGATATTGGTAAACAATTACCTAAATAAGTGTTTAGTAAACATCGTTAAATTACTTTTTTCCTCGTGGTTTGTTGAAAATTTTGATTTTTGCCTCTCAGTCTCTCTTTGTCTCTCTTTATTACACTGACAATCTTTATGATTTACAATATGGTTCCTTTTTCGTCCAAATTCTTTAATAGTTGTTAATGAAAACTAAAAACTTTTTAGTCCTTTTGTTTATTACTTAATTTTTGCTATTAAATTTTGTAATTTCCTGCATCAATTTAAACTCCCTCTCCTAGGCCCTAACCTGTAAGTTTTGATGACTCCCTTCTAAACCAAATTTCTTTCATTTAAAGCACATCCCTCCATCCAGGAGGCAAACTCAAATCAACCTCACAAACACTTCAATCATCAAAGAAAAATTGAATTGTTTCCTGAGAATCAAATAGACGTTATTGCATGTTTTACGATTCACAACTTAAAACAAAAGAATAGTTTTAACGAGTGATTTCTTAAATATACGATCAAAAGGGACAATGGAGATGATGAGGTTCAATCGCATAGATATTGTTGGACCAATATATATAGCTAGTTTAAAAGAAGAAGTAGCAACACAAAATAAGGTAAATTGAAGACTGATTTTAGTTGTTAAATGACTTTGTTCATATTTTCTGTTGTGTTTGAATCAAGTGATATATTTCAATTGAAATTTTAAATTTGTTAAAAATGGTCATATTTTAAGCTAAAATGAAACGATAGTTTATAAATTCAACGGTATAGCATTTGAGTGATAAAATAAACATTTATTCATATCTAGACGTTTGTCAATTTATAAAAACAAACACTTTTACCGATTTGGATTTCCTACTTCAACATCACCTCTTACTAATAAAAAAATGAAATAAAATTTCATAGCTCAACATCCCTTAAAAAACAAACCATACCTAATACTTAGTTCTTGAAACAAAGAGGTGATTCTAAAAGAAAATACATACACCCGAAACTCCAATTAAATGTTGTTAATAATTCACATCGGTTATTCATGATGAATATGAACACATGATGTGCTACTTGTGTTTCCAATGGAATGTGTTACAAAAATGACATGACCTGGCCACTCAAAGTTAACAGAAAAAAGTACAATCAAATCAAAAAGAGCAAATTCTTACTTACATAAATCCAATTGCATTCATAGATATCTTTCTTAAAGGTCTATTTAACTTTATTTTTATAGTAGGTAGCCAGCCACAGTTGGAAGCCAAATGAGAGACTTCAATTGCACTTCATAAACATCTCTATTGCAGACTAACAAGATGCAAAGAATTAGAGTTACTCCATTAATCACCCATATAACCATAAATGAAAATGAAATATCGAAGCAAAAAGACGACGTATTTCTTTTTGTACAAAAAACAAATAAGAACTTATTAATACATCACCAAGTAGAGCAGTAGCTTTGCCACTTACATATACAGACAGACCCACCTCTCATGTATTAAATCTTTTTATCTTAAAAGAGCACATACAATTAATTAATTAATTGTCCAAAAAACAACTCACCTGGTACCTCTTTTTTTCTTTATACACCTCAAAAACAGCTCCTCATTGTTTCTTGAATTCTTCAGCATTGAATTTATTCCAAGCTTCCTGTCATTCATTCATGTATACATGATATCCTTTTACATTATTATCTGTTTTTACCAAAGTTTATCGGTTATCAGCTAGTTTTCCAAACATAATTACCTTGAGAAGATCAAAGACTTTCTCTGCGATATACTTCTGTTGAACAGTGGCACCTTTTTGCTGAACTTTGTCTGGATGAATGCATAAAGTTGCCTTGTAATAAGCTTTTTTAACTGCTGTAGATGTAATCAAATCAGTCAACGAAATTGGCTGCCATCCGCTTCCAGACCAAAGTACCTAAATGCAAATACATATGTTATAATAACAAGCATTGAAAAAAAATGCAAAACCAAAGTAGTAGTAAGCAAAAATAGAAGGAAGGCGTAGGTACATGTTGTAATGAAGATAAGAGTGCACGCAAATTGCCTTCTTTTCCTACAGCCCAACGCTTTATATCACTTTCTAGAGTTGCAGCAACCCTCTAAATATTGTAACGATACAGTTAAAGATGTAAGAAAGAAACAGCAGCAGCAGCAATTTTATCAAAACAAATTATATTATTTACGTATGTATAAGAACTTACAAGCTTCTCATCTTGCTCTCGCTGAGCCTGAAGGTCACGCTTGTTCTTCTCATTCAATGCGTTAGCCTATCAAATTATACAGTAAAACAGTCATCAAAGTGAACAATTTCTCTGGATATGTGCTATAGGAGACCATTGCTGTAGATAAATCACGATATATTCCAATTTCATTTTGGGAACATATTTCAGGTAGCATGTAAAAATTGTGCAACAGTCTAAAGAATATATTTATGTGGATCCCACGATCACTGAAAATAAGTTACAGTAAATGCTACTTGGATTAAACTATATATTTAAATTGGGCAGAAATTACTATATTTAGCCTTACAAATCAAAATAGAGGATTTTGAACAGTTTATTCTATTTAAAACCAAGTAGGAATTAATCTATTCATTATTAGAATTGGGGTTTCTTCAAGTGTTCTCCTTGTTCTCTAAGCATAGTTCTTCCCTTCCTAAATAGAGTTGTGTTCCTCAAAGTCTCATCATCTATGACTGAACTATAAAGCATTGAAACATAATAACAGACTTAATACACACACATATAGACACACAACACATTGTAGAGAGAGAGAGACACACATACACACACAACACCTACACATTCGTATAAATACACACATATATGCAATTATGCATATATATGGATACAAACATACATACTAACAATGATATACAAATATACAAAAATGCACATATACATATAGCTGCAAACTTGCATATACATACACATACAAATACACCACAAGCACAAACATCCGTAGATATGTGTGTGTGTCCATACGTATACATGTATATAAAATATATACAGTAAAGATGCATATATATATATATATTTACACACATACAAACATAGGGTCTGGTTCAAAGGAAAAGCTTAAAGAAACGAAAAATCAAGAAACACACCGTCATAGCCGTCCATCTGGAGCGTATGCACTTGTGCATAGCAGTAAATTGTAGCATACACACGTGCTTATGCACAGGTGCAAGACGCACTTGTGCATAAAAAAACATTAAATAACTTAATTTATTACTATCCACAAGTGCATACAGTCCGAGTGACGGCTACAAGGGTGTTCCTTGGTTTTCCGTTTTTTAAGGTTTTCCCTTAAACCTCCCTCTACAAACATATAAATGTGTCATACATACATAATATTGGGTTCCGGCGAGAATGAGACTTATGGTGTGAAGGTGAGAATAAACCTTTCATATACCACCTTCAACTACCTTTATTTACCTATTTCTATCATCTTGACTAAACCTTTAACAAACCCATGCATGTGAAAGTGATTAAATGTATGTAAAAGTTTGTGAAAGTGACACAAAGTGAAGATAAATTTAAAAATAAAGATAGATGAATGTAGTTGAAAGTAGAGGAATTTAGTTGAAGGAAAATGAAGATAGATTAAAAAGTCCATTCATATAGGGGCTAAGAAATGTTCACCATTCTTAGATAACTGTCATTCTCACACAATCCCACACCTATATATGTATATATGCTAACATTTTTAGAGCGAATCAGCTTACATGAGACAATTTAGAGATATTTATATACGTATATGTATACATACATATGTAAAAAGACATACATATATACATCCAATGTATCCCCTTACATACATATATGGGGCAGGTTCGGTTGAGAATCAGATTTCCATTGCGAACCGGGGGGGGGGGGGGGGGGGGGGGGGGGGGAAACTACTAAGAACATGCTATGTGTTCAAGACATTTCTCATGAATGGTGTAAAAAATTCACATTGCATGCCCTCATTGGTTCTTCACAATAGGAATGCAATTCTCAACCAAAATTTTCTCATATTATAAAAAAATCTACGTATGTGTGTATACATATTTATATATATGTGTGTGTGTGTGTGTGTGTGTGTGTGTTTGTGTGTGTATATACATATGATATAGAGGGAGGTACAAACCATAATAGTAATTAAACAAGAGATTAAGAAAACGGATGAGTCTTTACGCTAAAATCACATGTGATTCACTCAACTCCACCTCGCCGCACACCCTTGTGTTGATTGTTAGTGTAAAATCACATGCGATGTTGCACGTGATTTGGCTGTTTTCTTATTCTCTTATCTTGTTACTGTTCTCTTTTGAACCTCCCTCTCTCTCTCTCTCTCTATATATATATATATATGTGCCTATACATGTGTGTGTATGTATATATATAAATATATTTACATGTGTGTATACATATGGGTGTGTGTATATAGATACACCTGTATAGATATCTAGGCTTGGGTTTGGGTGAGAAGTGCCAAATTTTGGTGAGAAGTGGTTATTAACCGTTGGATGAGAAATAGGCGACATTAGAATGAGATGCTGTTATCCCTGGTTAGGTCAATTAGTCAAAGTCGGTTAAGTCAATTAGTCACAGTCGGTGGGCTAGAAGTAGTATAAATAAGGTAGGAGATCATGAGTCAAGGCATTCTGTTTTGTGATTGTAAACTGAGTTTCAGCTCATTGGGAGAGAACAAGCCTCTCGAAAGCTTGTAACTGTTTTTCCGATCAATTTCAACACAATCAGCCGGCTAGATTCAGCGGTTTACATCAGATGCACCGAATCAATTCCCTTTTAAGCCGCAATTCATGGGAGGGTATTTGATAAAAGTAATCAACGGTTAAAAAACTTCTAACACTTCTCACCAAAAATGGCACTTCTCACATGATCCCATGCCTAGATATCTATACATGCATATGCATATATGTATTTGTCTAAGGCTGATGAGTTTCTTCAAATGATATCCTTCACCAATAATAAATCTTTTAACGTAATCAGCTTATAAGAGGTAACTCTAGAAAAAGACAACATAAAAGTAGATAGTAATTAAGCAAGAAGAAGCAATTGTTTACCATGCGCTCGCGGGTCGTCATGTGATGGTTTAATCTGGCTCTTCGTCTTTCCTCACTTTCCCCTTTCATTTCCTGAAATTCCCCTCCTGATGAAGGGCCATCTTTTCAACAAAAACAAACAACCATCATGTCACTCAACTCCTCCCCTACCTGCCTCATATATTTTATTACAAAATTTGAAATTCTATTACCTCCCATTCCAAAAAGATACGAGAAGTCATCACCACCACCATTTGGCTTCGAGGATGCCTTCTTTGTGCTGTATGAGCTCTCAGAGGAAGCCTTCTTCTTCTCCACTTTAGGACCACCATTGTTGTTGAAAAGAGCATCATAAACAGAATCCTTAAAACATAAAGATGCATGATATCAGCCCAAGTCTAATAATGAATCCAGATTTAGACAAAAAAAAAAGGTCATATTTTTTTGCATAATTTCTCTGTTTGACCTCAGATGTAGAGCTCTGACTTGGTCTGGTGCTTGAGCTGAAAAGGGAATCCAGATAATCAACACCTCCGTTGTTTGGTTTAGAGCTCCCAAATGCTCTCTCCATCATTACAAAGGGGTCTTCTGCTGAAGCTGAAAATGAATTGGCTGAATGACCACTTGATTGGCGATAAGGAGGCGGATTTGGTATTGATTTCCTTCTGCATTATATATCAACGAAGATCTGTCAATGTCACCCCAAAAGATCTCCATAGCTCAAATAATCATCCTCAAAAGTATCAAAACCTCAAACAGACGAACCAATAAGCTCAAAATACAACTAGGCCTAGCTTCATTCATACATGAATAAACCGAATGACCGTATGTCCTTGACACGAATCACAAAATGAAGTGAAACTGAGGGGTGCTACTGCAATTTCTTCAAGCAGTCAAGAGATTGATGATCATATGACTGGTGTTATCTTGGACATCATTCTTAGGTGTTGTTTGTTTCTAAGAGGTCTGAAGTCTGATTTCACATATAAAAAATAAGAGGTGAATCGTGCACCTCTTAAAATTTCAAAAAGACGGTAAGAGGTTTTAGGACCTTTCCTTAAAAATAAAACAAACAGTCTTAAGTCTGCAAACCGCTTAATTTTCAGACTTAAGGATTTTAAAAGATATTTTTTAAAACAAACAGCCCCTTACTAAAGTACCAAAAAGAAAAAATATATGTGATCCATATAAATCATGACACTTGAAGCCTATTCTTTAGGCTGACAAGCCCATGTTCTTGGAAAAAAAAAACACAGTGTGTGGAAAAGAAAGTATCTACGCAAGCCAAATCTCTAGTGATTTTAGTAACTGAAAGAAAAGGTTCTCATTTAAAATATTTACAAGTTTTAACACATAATTTATTATTCAGATTCCATACCTCTTGTTGAATAACATTTTGTTAAATTACCTTATGTACATGTTCCTAAAAACCATTTATGGAATTTATATAGTTTCCTTTCTTTCCTTTGTAATGTTAATCAATCTTTCGCATACTGAATACACAGATCTTATTTTCATCCTCATAGCCCTGTCACAATCTAAAACATATTATCAGGATTATAGGTAACTTGTATTATGCTCGTAGCTTCTCCCACATCGTTATACAATCATATTCTTCATACCCTTTAATTGATTCCCTTAGGGTTTATAATATATTCTTTCAAAACCCAAATCCCAATCCATCAATACTGTTTAGTGATAATATTAATATTTATTAAAATCAGGCATCCAAAACCACATATCTGGTTTCATCAACCCTATGTTTATCACTCGAACATTCTCTCTCAAAAGTATCTTCACACGCGAAGCCGCATCCCTTGTTTTTCAGTCTCAACAAGCAAAATTCATCAGCACACACCTGCTATCATGAGACAACTCATCAACTACTGAATTCTCCTTATTCTTTGTCTGCAAATTCGGCCACAAAGAACACCCAAAATATATTATGGGTGTACCACTTCAAGAATCCAAACCACATAAAATCCCACGTTGGATAGACGGCTGATCATGATCGATTCATCAAACAAGTCATGTCTGGTTCCTCATGTACCATGGTCACAGCTTAAAGTACTACTTCTTGGCTACTTGATACCCAACTCTGATATATCGGTCACTAAGAAATTGAGTGCATGTTTATCTTTTTCTGCCACTGCTGATGAAACTCAACTACGAGTTCAATAGGATTGTCACATTTCTACCTCTTAACTCTTGTTCACCAATACACGTTACATACCTACACTTTCAGTTAGGGCCTTTTTGTTAGAGGCTTAATGGGACTTATAGCTTATTCAGTCAGCTATACATGACTGTTTGGCAGTGACATAATGATATAAGAAGTGATTTATTTGGTGAGCTTTATGTAGAAAGCCAAATTGTTTCAAAACCTCTCCCTCCAAAATTGAAAACATGTTCCTTCCATCTATGAAAAAACCCTTACAAACAAAAATCTTTCCAATCTATATAGACAGATTAATCCACAAACACAGCTTTATCCATACATGACTTTATGGAAAACTAACCAAACAGCCCCTTAGTCTCATTCCATTAGTCAGCTTTGTGATATGGATTTTACTCTTACCTTTTATTCTTCTGCACAAGATCTTAATACAAACAAACTATAAAGGTAGATCATAAATAGGCTTGAGCTTAAAACTTTACTAATTTCCCATAAGACCAAATAAATGACTCATCCATGCACAATTGAAGTAGCTGCCATACAATACATAATGTTTAAGTTAAGCTAAAAAACGTTAATTTGGCATACATAATGTTTAAGTATCGAATCGTATTAAAACGACATAATACTTGTATGTAGTTAGATGTTAAGGATTCAACCAACAATGTAGTTAAATAACATGATTAATTTCATATCCATTTTGATCATTTCAACAACCATTTGTAATGTAATCAACTTAAACATACTACCATTTAAATTATGATCCAAAATTAACAACTAAATGCAAAAAGGCATTATTTATTACATACCCGCTACTTGAAGGGGTTTTAATACCAAAACCTGATAACAAATCCACTGATTCAGAAACAGCTTCTTGCTTTTTCACTGAATTCCTCTTTACACCACCATTGGTGGACTTCATTCCATTTCCATTTCCAAGTAAATCATCATATTTTGAAACGTTTGCTTGCTTTCCCCCAGAGTTAGAGTTATTATTATTGGACCCAATCCCCATCCCACCAAACAAATCATCAATTGGATAATGATGATCAACAGAAGTTGTTGATCCTGAGGTCCTCTTGTTCAACCCAAATACATCATCATCATCATCATCGTTGTAATTGTGATTATTGGAAACCTTAAAAACTGAGTCAAAATCAATAGAATTAACCCCAGAACCAATCCCCCCAAATACATCATCAAAACCTGAATTGGAAGAAGGCTTACTAGTATTGGATCTAAAAATACCATCAACATTCGAGGGAGGATTCGAATTCGATTCGGCGTGATTGGTTTTGTTGGTGTTCTTCAAATCGGCCAAAGGGGCGGATGATTTGCCGTGGGCTTTGAAGCCGATACTTTCCACTAGAACACCAAACTGATCCATTGGAAGTAAGGTAAGGTAAGAGGGGTTTGTTGAAGAAGAAAAAGGAGCAATTGGAATGGAGGAGATGGTGGTTTTCGAAAAAGGAAATTAAAAGAGTTTCAATTGAGGGTTGAAGAAGATTTAGTGGAAAAGGGAGACAAAATAGGTTAGAAAATGATTGATTTTATCTCTCTCTGTAGATCTCTTTTTTCTTCTTCTTCTTCTTTCTTCTTCTTCCCTCGATGGAATGGAAATGGAGGAGGTGTCAACGGTGCGTCGTTTCTTGCTGGTTGTATATGTGCCCACCGACGTATGAGCTGGTACGCTTCCAATTCATATCTATGTTACAAATATCGTTCCTGCTTTTTCTATCATTATCATCTTAGCCCCCTATACTTTTGTGCCGTTGCTCATTAAACATATTTGTAGATAAAAGTAAGGTGGCGTTTGGTTCACATAATGGAATCTCTATTGGAATCGGAATCTGTCAAATAAATTGGAATCTGAAGGAATTGGAATGGAATTTAACAATCTTTGACCACGCATTTGGTTGACAGGAATTGAAATTGGAATTTGTCAAAAATATTGAATATGTCTATTTAGTTCATTGAATATATGGTATTGCTGGGGGATGGAGGAGGTGGTGGAGACAACGACGGTGGGTGGCGGTGGCGGGTGGCGGTGGCAATACACTAGCAGGGGTGATGCCTAGCGACAATGACAAAAGATGGTAATGGCGACAACAACGATAGTGGTGGCGTGACGATGGCGAAAGGTGGTGGTGACAACAATGATGACGGATTTGTGGTAATGATGACGGTAGTAGTGGTGGGAGCGGTAGTAGGGGAGGCGATGACAACAGGTGGTGATGGCGAGTGAAGACGAAGAGTGTGGTGGCGGCAATGACGGGTAGTGGTCGTGGTAGCAGCGTGACGGGTGTGGTGGCGGCAGTGACGGGTGGTGGTCGTGGTAGCAGCGTGACGGGTGTGGTGGCGGTAGTGACGGGTGGTGGTCGTGGTAGCACCGTGACGGGTGTGGTGGCGACAGTGACGGGTGTGGTCGTGGTAGCATCGTGACGGGTGTGGTGGCACTGTTAATAATAGTTGGCGGGGTAGCAGCGGTAACAGGTGGTGGTTGTGGTAACAACGTGAGGACGGTGGTGGTGGCAACGACGACTAGGACAGTGGCGGCGGCAATGACGTCGTGGTGTGTGGTGGTTTTGTTACCAGCGGTGATAGTTGTTGTGGTGGTGTCCGTGACGAAGGTACCAGTGGCAACCATCGCTAGGAAGGTGACGGCGGCTGTGGTGAAGAGGCGGCGACAAAGATGGTGGCAGCGGCAACGGTGATGGGGATCACGGTAATTACATCCATCATGGGTGAATGAAATGAATCAATATAGTTTTTCTAAAGACGGTAGGAAGGAATTGAAATTCCTTCCTAAAACCTAAGGAATGTACATTCCATCATTTGTGGAATTTGAATTCCTTCTGAAAATTCAAAATATGAACCAAACGCAGGAATGGAATTTGGTTAATGGAATTGACCATTCCGATTCCTTCAAATTCTATCGGATTCCAGCGAACCAAACGCCACCTAAGGGTGTGTGTTTAACTGATCCAATTAAAACCGACAAATCCAACTAGAACCCATTGATAGGATAGGGTTGAGAATTTCAAAATCCAATTTGGATTCGTCGGTTCTTGGATGACAGATCAAAACTAACCGAACCAATCCAATTATGCATCTAATCATCATCCAACTACTCATCCAATTATCATGTGATCATTATCCAACTATTCATTTGATTAATTTAACCTTATATAACATATAATATAATAATAAAACAACTAATCATTCATTGGATGTTGAAAGAAACCAATCTGATTAATATCAGTTGAATTCAATATGCCAATGGATATCCAATAAGAATATTCAATGGATGGAACCAAACCGATTCAATCGTCCATTGGATTGGAAAAATCAAACATAAAGTAGATGATTTTATCAGTTTAGTTAAACAATCCAATATCGAATAGATGATTGGATCTTTTCATTTCCCCTTACATCCATTGGATGTCAACGATAGACACTCCTAGATAAAAACTAGAAGATATGTAGAATGATAGGGAATACATTTTCCGATTTAGCTAGGAGGAAAACTTGGTCTTATGCAATAATGAGATCATTATTAAATTGTATAAAGCCAAATAGTGTCTTTTATATATTTTTATTCTCATTAACTACCATCTAATACCTTTAACCAAACATTGGTCCAAGTATAAACCTTAATTTATTGTGGTTTTAATAAGAACAAGTAATAAAAAAGTGGTACAAGTTCTAGATATCGATCCTACAGGGACGTGTGTAAATAGTTTCTTAATGATGTCTAGTTATAAAAGGGTTTCATAAGAGGTTTTTCGAACGAATAATTTAATTTATTTGGTTGGTATTATAATCTAGACGAAATCAGTTATAAAGAGACACAAATGATGCAAAACTTGGTTAGGATAACATATAAATCAGTAAAATAATGCTACAACAATCTTTGTAAAGAGAAACAAGGGACGCAAAACTATTTTTGGGAAAATAAATAAAAAGAAACAAGATACTAAAAATGACGTAATAGGTGTTATAAATCAACACCTATCATGCCAAATACCATTCTCTTTACAAGACTTACTCACCAACTCTTTATTTTAGTTAGCGGATAAGTAAAATTACATGTTTGACCTAATTAAGTCAAAATCAATTATATTAGTTAAGAGTTTTTGTCTAATGGTGTTAAGTCTTTGATGCATGTCTAGACTGTGTATTTCACCATCTTAATATCATTGGTGCATGTTGTCTTAGAATGTAGCCATTCATTTCTTCTCAAAGTTTCCCTTTCCCTCATAGCTATGATTATATATTTCATGGCTATCCAAGAGATAAATGAGTAGTTTAGAGATTTTCGGATTATAATGTTACTTCCAAGTATGATCAAATACCAACAGGTTGCTTAGAGTCCTTATTTTTTTGTTTCAATATCTATTACTCTCTGGTAATTGTTAAATATCTATAATACACCAAGATTGTCTTGGATATCTTGTGGCTCGGGTTGTACGACCATCTCCTCAATCTGCTCACCATATGAGTTGATTTTGATAAAGAAACATGCTTTGACATCTTTCTTTTCTATTCACCATAATATGCTAATTACACCATATTTTCAGTGGTCATTGCTTTATCTGGCAATTGATAACCATTGTATGTATCAGTGGATTCACAAAGACATTGGCTAGAAGTATTTGTAAATATGCCATACAAGAGTTTTTCCGAGTCTATTTCCACGTGTTTTTCCTATCTCATTAGTGAATCTACTTGAGTTCTAGGAATTATACCAAGGTTTTCATTTCCATTTTTTTCCGATTCAAAATAGTGAAATTGAGTTTATAGGATGCCTAAAATAAATAAATAAATAATTCTAATATATATAGTGCTTTATAGGACCCTAGTTTATAGGAGCAAACAAAAAGGCGTCATATCTAAAAGTGTAACAAAAAAATTATAAGACGCTTTTAGGTGTCGTAAAAAGTTTTTTAAAATTTTGCGTCCTATTTACTATTTTATATAAGACACTATTTGAAAAAGTGTCCTATATACACAAGTGTTCTCTAAAAAGATGGGTTTATAGGACACTTTTCAAAAACGTCCTATAAAATTAGCTATTACGACACCTTATTTTCAAAATGTTTTAAAACTTGTTACAATGCTTAAAAGTGCCCTATAAACTTATTGTAACACTTTTAGATATGATGCCTTTTTGCTTGGTCTTGTAAACCAAGGTCCTATAAAATACTCTATTAAGATGTTTATTTCATTTTATTTTATACTTCATATAAACCAAGGTCCTATAAACTTATTGTAACACTTTTAGATATGATGCCTTTTTGTTTATTTCATTTTATTTTAGATATGATGCCTTTTTGTTTATTTCATTTTATTTTAGATATGATGCCTTTTTGTTTGGTCTTGTAAACCAAGGCTACCTTAGTCACTTTTCTTGTTATGCTTTCCTACAACGATTCTTGGGCTGATTCTCTTGTTATCATTTTCTTATCTGTAGTTTCAAGCTCCTCCCAGTCTCTGTTTATTTGATCGTGTACTTGTTTTGGTTTTTTATAAAATTTTGTTGTTTCCGAGCCTAAGTGTCTAACAAATATTTTATTACACAAATATGTCGTATGTTTTCAAATATAAAATATTTGTCATAATTAATGAACTCTACAAAAGTTATTCTCTCTTATTTACACAGTTTATCTCATCGTCAAACTCATAATCAGAGATGGCAATCGTGTTATGTTCGTGTTGCGATTTGACGGGTCAGAAATGCTCAACTCGGGCACCAATTAACTAATCGTTTCACATTGCATTCCTTCGTACTTGAGTGTCCCAATGAGCCTGTAGACAAGGTCCTTACGAAAGAGTCGTCTCATTTCCTTACTTCTTCGTTCTTTCTAATTCATTCATACTAGCGGTGCGGGCGGATGGAGGCTTTGGGTGTATGGGTCCAAGTCCCCTACAAGAAGCTTAATTTTCAATTTACTTATATAAGATTTCTTATTGGGCCCCCAAATGTGAAAATGCTAAGCCCCCTAAACTAAAGAAAAAATCATTTAGGTACTACTCCTTGTTTTGTTGTCTGCTTCATAGCTTCTATGGATGAGTATGATAAATTGATTGGTTATCAATATAGTAAGTTTATTTTGCTATTTTTGTTAGTAAAAAAGATAGAAAACTTTTTAAAAGGAAAAACATAACACCCGCTGCTCATTTGATGTTTAATGAAATTGATTTCAATGATCTTTTTGGATTAAAGGAAAGCGTGCCATAACTGTTAAAAAAACTATTGGGAATAAAGGAAAGTGTTTTTGTTTAGCTTGGTTTGATAAATGCACTAATTGATTGGGATATATTGTAAAAACAGATAAAGTTTTATATATGTATTGTTACATGTTTAAAGATCTTCACGCGGGACAACGTGGAAGGGCGGGCAATAATAGTTGTGATGGAAGAATTTAATAGTCAAATTTGTATCTTAAAGATAATTATTATTTTATTTCTAATCGTATCCCTAACAATAATTTTTGTTGGACCTGTTATTGACTGATCCAATCTAAATAATTGGTTGAAGTAGTTGATTAATCAGGAAAATATATGAATAATTTGTGAAACTTGAGGATTGGAAAACTTAACAAAATGTTGAATGAATACACTGTGATTCTTATGGATAGTGGAGTAATATTCAATTGATGAAACCGATCTCATTCAATAATTTATTGGATCATTTTAGAATATTAGTTGCCCAAAGCTAATTCGATTAGATTGATTTACAAAATCCAACATTTAATTGGGTTAGATGAGATCAAATCTGTTCCACTTCCACCTAGATCCATTGTATTTTATCTTATTAGCACCTGTAGTTAAGATATATGTAAGAGTTGCATAGTTGCATATGTATTACACCCACAAAAGTTATTCCCGACTCTTTATAAATAAGTATGTCTATTATTATCTGATTTAGTGTAAAAACAAGGTAATTTTCATAAACCAGTATAGCATTCCACTTTTGCAAACTTCTTATAAAGCCATCAAATTTTTTCATAAACCATTATAAGATCAGCCAATTTGTTATAGTTTTATTTTCAAAATTACTAAAGATGAAATAATTAAAAAATGCAACGATGTTTAAAACTAAAAAAGAAAAATAAGTTAGTTTTTAGTAAAGATTTCTAGGTTCTCATTACAAAGTCAATCATAAAACAATTAACAATATGTTGTTTATTGCAGTTTGTTAAT
This sequence comes from Centaurea solstitialis, assembly GCA_030169165.1. Lineage (NCBI taxonomy): Eukaryota > Viridiplantae > Streptophyta > Magnoliopsida > Asterales > Asteraceae > Centaurea > Centaurea solstitialis. The sequence goes on from CM058040.1 coordinate 74,568,058, forward strand.
TACCTCGAAGTCATCGTGGAATTGAAAAGAGTACGTTTTATCCAAAATAATAATAATGAATACATTATAATAATAAGGTTATATATGTATGCAATTTTCTATGACCTATGCATGGCCAAAAGAATGTTAGGTGTTGACAAATGAGGGGGGCTATAACGGGGATGATCTGGAATCTTTTGTTTTGGAAGTTTCGTATTTGAATTTTGCAGAAATTATTAAATTTTAAAGATTGCATTGGTTGGCACAAATGTTTAAAAATTATAAGTATCAACAATTCAAGAACCCGGACTTTACATCGAGTTACAAGTTGGTCATTGATTTTATCATAAGCTGTAATATAAAACAAATAAAAATATTAAAATTTAAGAAATTTTAACCTAAACTTTAAAATGGATTAATTTATAAATTTATTATTTCAGTTATCTGTTTGGTGGGTAACGTTATTAGTTGTCTATTTGGTCATGAATATTTGATTATTTATTAACTTTAATTAATAAAATTCATAACAAATAAGAGTTAAATGTGGTGAACGAATGAAGGAGAACATGGGTGCATGATTATTTTTTTTAGTTAAAGTTACAATATTTTATAATTAATTAATAGAACAAAATGCATTCATAAAATAAATAAAGTAAGAAGTAAAAAAAATATGAATTACGTAATTTGATAGTACAAAATAAAAATAATGATCTACTATAATGACAAAATATGTAATTTAATTAAACATTTTTTGGATTAGCCTCTTAATTTAACAAAGTTGAATATGGTTCAGATGATAATTCAACTTCTGATTTTTTACACCCTTATTTGTGCCCCCCAATCACCTAAATTTATGGATATGCCACTAGGGACTTGAGTGATAACCTTAACCCCACCTGTAGAATTATGTGCAAGATAATAATGTAGGTTTACTAACGGGTTACATTGCTACACACCCAATTAGAAATCAATTGAAATTACCATTTAATGTGTGAAAAATAGTTAATTAGTTAAATTAATTATTGAGAGAAAATAAATAATTAATAGTTATTTATTATTTAAAGCAAATAAAATATTAGTTAAATATTTTATAGTTAAATTAATTAATAGTTAATCAATTAATTAGAAGGTTTTTAACTAATAGTTTATTGATTAAATGGATTAAATGGGTTTAATTAAAAGCTAAAAGTTATCGGGCTTTTAATTAAACGGGTTTGTGTATTGACCTAGTTAAGAAACATATATAAACAAGGAAACCCTAAGGATTCTTTCATAAGTCAATTTTCTATCAGAAAACAAATCCAGACAAAAACCTTCTATCCCCCTCTCTCTCTCTCTTGTCGATCGGCACACACACATGCACACACAAACCGAAACTTTTTCGGTTTGTTATCGATACAAGCGTAAACCTGTTTGGTTCATGTTTGTTCAAGTAATTCTTTAGGCGGTCTAGTAGCTGGATTTTACGGTGGTGAAGTAGAGTGTAAATCCCGGTAGCATTCCGAGTTTCATTATCCGATAATCTAAAGGTATATCTAAAACATTTTTCTTATTTGTATCCATATTCGAATTAGATGAGATCTGTTGTTGGAGATTTTTTAGTTTAATTCCACTATGCCTATTCATATATGTTTTATGTTTATTGTATCGAAAATCACTACACTGCCGTTGCCCCTCACCCTAGCACGTATATTCAAATATATTAAATAAGAATTTCAATCTAACTACTGGACCAGTTTTAGAGAAAATAATTGTTATAACCATTTGAAAAAGCACCAGCCCCTACCACCGCCACCACCACCAGCCCCCAACCGCTATCACCAATATGATATCACCTCCTACTCCAAAACTCGATTGGCTTCACGATCTAACAACGAAACCTGCCCACCCCCTTACCGCCCAGGGTGGATTTTAAGTTTTCTAGCTGTTGGCATTGTTTCGGCCAAAACAGCTCCCGTCGGCGACCAAAATAGAGGTAGAGGTACCGCCCACAGGAAAACTGCCCAGGGGGATTTTGAAGGGTATTTTTGGAATTTACACTATCGATGAAAATGGAGGCAAAATTAATTTGCTGGAAAGGGTTTTGATTCTTCTAGTATGTTTCGCTTGAATTATACGTAATTTTTTTGATCGAAAACCAAGCTTATTTAAAAAACCGCAAGCGTACGATATCGTTACGTAGCATACGGGTCGAACACGGGGAGAAAATGGACAAATCAAAGTGTTGCATCTCTAATTCACAAGTTATGCGTAGTTCGGGTTTCGAAAATTGGTCTCTAAACTAAAAAGGGTAAACCTGCTTAGCTAATCATGTTGGGGATCTATGCGTACAGACGCGCAACGGATAACAAAAACTGATCCCCAAGAGCCGGATCCAATCCAAACCGCACAGATACAAACAAGGATGTTTAGGATGTTTACCTTTGCGAGTAATCAACTAGATTGCTGGTAGGGGATACACCGCTACTGACACGATCTGAGAATCAGCTGCTAGATCACCAGGGATTTATCAGAAAAACAACCTCAAAGGGTTTTGGGGTGTAGCCGTCGATCAAGGGAGAGGGGAGAGAGGAGAGAGTTTTCTGGCTTTCAGGGAAATTATGATTGATACCTTATGAAACTGATAGGTTTTACCATATTTATATACATAAATATGGTAATGTCCATATCTAACTAAAAGCCCATTGGACTTAAAGCCCATCTAAAACTCTTTAATTAATTAACCAATTAATTAATCCTTTATCTAATAAATAATAAATCACTTTTATTATTTATTTCTCCCAAATAATTAATTTTATACTAAATTAATTATTCTCATCTCTATGATAAATCCACTGTTCTCTAATTTGTGTGCAGCGGTGTGACCTACTAGTGTCTTATAACATTGGACACGGTAAACTCTGTTACTGTCTCGCACACAATCCTAACAAATCAACAATCAACAATTACCAGTTCTACCTAAGCTAAAATGAATCAAAACTAACAAGTGCAAATTGAAACCAAAAATATATGCTAATCTACACTATCTTACCACATAAAGGGAAACAAACGAACATACTCGAACAAACAAACGAACATACACGAACAAACACGGGGAAGAAATGTGATTATCGTATCTTGATCATTTAAGTGGATTCCGGAGAAAATGTCTAATTACTCTTCCGAGATGACTAGACCGTTTCCATTAGAAATGTGATTATTTCCATATCGATTCCTACGAAAACGTCATCCGAAAACATTCCAATCTACGACCGCATCTATCTCCATGATGCGATCGTAGACTCTCAATCAATTCACCGAACGATTGATGAACTTCCGTCCAATTAACCGTTTGTTTAATAATCATCATAAACCATCGAAGTCATTAGATCGGCTAACTTCCGTTAAACAAATCCTTTTCCATCGATAGTTCATTTTTGACTATGAAATGCAAACAATTGATTGAGACATAACGATCATGATTCGATACTCAATTCCTAACCATACACAATCAATTAACCTAGATCTACACTAAAACACATATTCTTCCTAACTTAATAAGATCTAACTCCAAAATTAGCAATTGAACTCAACAAGCATCCAAATTCTAATGAATTATTCAAATGATTTATCCTAAATTGCATAAAGCTAAACAATGAAATCAAAGCAATTTAATGACAACTAATGAAGATCAACATAATCAAAAACATATCAAAAACTACATGCAATCAACAAAACAAACCACAACCTATCTAATTGCCTAGATCTACACAAATTGAATGCAAGAATTGAAGAAACTAAAACTATAAGTGCAGAAAATAAACATTTAAACATCAATTTCATAGATCTAGAAACATCAAATCCACAATTACAAACTAACAAAAGCTTAAGGAAGGAAAGAGATACTAGCTCAAAGATGTAAAAGATCCTCCATGGAAGACTAGGCCACCATTGATGAAGAGATTCATGCACTCATCCAAAGCTAGTAGAGCTCCAACCCCAACTTTGAAACCCTAGCTATTTGATCCAAATTCCCTCCACAAAGATCTCAAAAAGTTGTTATGAAATGGAAACTAAAACTACCAAAATGCAAGTCAACCACAGTATTTATACCCAATAAAGTCAAAAACTGCCAAAAAGAGAAAAATCCGCGGGATAGAAATGCGCTGCTAGCGATCGCTATTCACTTTCTTTGTTGTTTTCTTCTTGCTTCCCACTTCCGGTCCATCACGCTCGCTTGTCCTTTCTACGTTCCTCTTCACACTCCTCCTTATCATGTTTACCGCCGCTCTCGTCCATCACACCATCTCGAACCGCCTCCTCTCCATCGTCTCTAGCCTCGCCACCGACATCACCAAATTCCTACAAAACATGCTCAAAATAACCAATTAACGCACCGACAAAAACATGAGAAAATGAAAATAAAATGCATGAACTACAATACTAAAAAAATAAAATCCCTAGAAAAATGCATATGATAAAATGCATGAAAATTGAACCAAACATAATAATCCAGATAGCTTCTTCTCCAAAGCAGCAAAAAATGTATGTAATCATCACTCTTCCTGCTTCCAATAATAATGGCGCTATTACTACTATTTCGAAAAGGTTAAAAATCAGACAAAATCCGCCCTGGGCGGGTTTGTCTTGGGCGGATGGCCGGAAAACTCAAAATCCGCCCTAGGCGGTAATAGGTTGGCGGGTTTCGTGGTAAGATCGTGAAGCCAAACAAGTTTTGGGTTAGAAGGTGATAACATATTTTTCAAATCATTATAATAATTATTTTCTCCCAATTTTATCTAAGGCCTACTGTTAGTTTTTCTTTAATAGTAGAATATAAATGCATCAGGAAGTTTGTCGTCTTCTTTTAAATTACAGTAGCTAAACAAAACATTATTATTAAAATGGAGTTATATTCTTGATAGTTTTTAATATTTCATTAATTTTTAATTAAACAAATTGTATGAAAAACTTGCCTTTTGTTTGACTTTTTATTTGATATCCATATCATTATTCTTTTTCAAATTTTTTTTAACTAGGTCTTTCAACTAGTCATACTATAATAAGTTTTTTTTTTTTATAGAATGTCGAATTGATACAATTAAAAGCCATCTAGAAAGGCAAATAGAGAGTTATAACTATTGTTTTGAGTGTTCACTGATATATCTTAACAGAAGGTATTGATGTAATCTATATGTATAAGATCTTGAGTGCAAGTCTAGGCATCACTTCTTTGTCAACAGAATGCATGCATTGGTTTACCTTTCTCATGAGAACCATAAGATCAGTGCAGTGAGGGTACCTTAGAAGGTTGCGTTTAAACTATTGTTTTGCGTCTAAACTATTGTTGTGAGGGTGCCTTAGAGCATCTCCAACAGCATCCCCAAAATGGAGAAAAGTAGGGAAAATGGAGATTTTGGGGTATTTTAGTGCTCCAACAGCTTCTCCAAACCTATCCCCAAAATGGAGAAAGTTGGAGAGAGAAAATTTTTTTCTCCATATTTGGAGATCACTCTAAATATGATTACACTTTGAAACAACCAATGAAAATCCATGAAAAATAATAATTGAGAGAGAGAAACAATTTTTTAATTGATTGATAAATATTTTAATACAAAAGTCAATGTTGAAATCTCTAAAATGGGGAAGCTGTTGGAGATGGATGCAAATTATTTTAGGGATTTTAGTTTTTAATTCTCCATTTTAGAGAAAATTTGGAGAAGCTGTTGGAGATGCTCTTAGAAGCTTACGTCTAAACTATTGTTTTGAGTTCTTTTAAGAGAGTAAATTGAAATTTTGTTCTATATGGTTTGTTGTAATTTCTTTCTTTTGGTCCTTACAAAACTTTTATTGTAAGAAAACCCTCAAATTATTTGTCTTGGTCCCTCCCACTAATAGAAGTTAAATTCCATTAGTTATATTCCCCATGTGCCGTGCACATGAGGATAAATTAGTCATTTTTATCTATGAAATATGTGGGTAAATTAAAAAAACAGTCATTAGTTATGTCGTTATCATCTCATATTTCAAAGATAAAATGATTATTTTGCCCTCATCTACAAAGCACATGGGCGAGTTGATGGATGAAATTTAACTTTCCTTAGTGGGAGGGATTAAAACCAAACATTTTTTTTCATACTGTAAGAGTTTTCTTGTAATAAAATTTTTGTAAGGACTAAAACAAAGAAAAACAACAAACCAAAGGAATCAAAATTGCAATTTACTCCTTTCAAGATATGAAATATTAACCACAAAGGGTGATGGCGTACTGATAAAAGGCTTGAAGAAGATGTGGAATATCTCATCTACCTCGGGTTTAGTCGTAGTGTTATAAATTACTACAAAAAATTAAGAATCAAATAGATTAGGATGTGATTGATAATCACCATCCTTGGGATAATATTAGCCCCCTACAAATAGATTAGGATGTGACTGATAATCACCAACGATTGATTCTCGATGGAACTAAAATGTGGGGAGGGAGATGGCAAGTTTGTCGGAGGAGATGGAGATGGCGTCACCGGGGTTTGGGGATGGAGCGTTACTAGTTTGGTGGAGCGTGGTGGTGGTGGTGGTGGTGGTGATGGTGAAAAACAATGAGGGGTGGGTCCCTGGAAAAACGAGGGGGTTAGGTTGCCGGAAAAAGAACGCCAGCGAGGTGTTCTTGAGTTTTGAGGATTAATAAAATAACCCGTACATAATTTTTGCTATTTGGTCCTTCAAGTTCTTAATGTATACAATTTAGCCCTACTTTTAAAAAATTAATCTTTAATAAATGCTAAATTTGAAAAAAATGGAAAAGGACAATTTTTCCCTTATTTTTAAGGTAGCGTTTAGTACGCAGACAGGATTGGACATAACAGGACTGGACAGGACAAGAGAGTAGGACAGGACTGGACGGGACAGAACTGTATTGGACATGACAAATGTCTGTTTTGTGTTTGGTACGCCTAGGACTGGACTGGACAGAATTAGACAAATTCTTCCAAAAAATTATTTGATGATTTTATATATTACATAATAGTTATAATTAACACAAATAAACTAACTATATAGTTTATAAAAAGATTACGCAATTTTCATAAACATAAACACACACCTATATATATATATATATATATTTATACACATATATGATTTTTATTAAACTACTATTGATGGTTATGGTAGAGGTGGAGGTGGTGGCTAATGGTGGTGGTCGGTGGTTGTGGAGAACGTGAAGATGGTGGATAGTGGTGGTGGTGACCAATGGTGGTGGTGGTGGTTACGGTGGCGATAGACATGGTAGAGGTGGTAGACGGTTTTGGTAGGTAATCGTTGACAGTTGTTTTAGTGGAAGAAGAGGTGGAGGTGGCCGTTAGTGGTTACCGGTGGTGGCGGCGGCCATGACTAGTGGTGGTAAACACAAAAACAAATACCATATTGAAGTTATATATCAAACGAGTGTTAGTTAGTAATATGTTAGTTTCTCTCATTTCTGTACCATTTTGTTCCACCTATTTTGGTGGAACAAAAAACAGCTATTTTTGTCCCATGCTGTCCCACCTTGTCCCAGTTTATGTCCTGTCCCATGTCGCACCAAACATGGGACAGTGAATTCATGTCCTGTCCCATGCTGCACCAAACGTGGGACAGTGAGTTTTGTTCCGTCCTGTCCTGTCTTGTTCCACGTACCAAACGCAGCCTAACGGACCAAATAGACAGACATCAGGCCAGATGACCATATCCAACAAAAAAATGCATACCACTGAGACCAAATTCGTAATTAATTAAGCTTAAAGATAAAATCCATAAAAAACATCAAACCACAAGAACTAGATCCATAATTTTCTTTAACATATATCATCATCCGATTATTTTTAAATAAGCTAAGAACAGAATTTGTAAAACCTTCGTCCATCATTATATAGACGGATTCTACAATATGGGTCCAAATAATATTATATAAACTTCAAATTGTAACTCAAAACATATTTTCTTTGAAGTAAATTAATATAAGTTTTTGTTGTTAAATGTGATTTGGTAGAGAGAATACTTTAATAGGGGAAGGTTCAAATGAGAAGCATATCAATTTAATAAAAAGCGAGAAGCAATCTCAGTCACTCATCTCAAGCCAATCATATATGAGAATGACTTTTGTGTACAAAATCATATATGATTAACAAAGAAAAAATTCAGGTACAAAAAACATGTACAAAATCATATATGATTCATATAGGAAATCACATATGATTCATGTTGTTTATCATACATGATTAACAACTGCGCGGGTCACATGCGACTCACGACCCGCATTTTGACCAGCCCGCTTCCCTTTTTTTTCATGATTCATGTTGTTAATCATACATGATTAACAACTGCGGGGGTCACATGCGACTCACGACCCGCATTTTGACCCGCCCGCTTCCCTTTTTTTTCATGATTCATGTTGTTAATCATACATGATTAACAACTGCGCGGGTCACATGCGACTCACGACCCGCATTTTGACCCGCCCGCTTTCCTTTTTTTTCATCAGTACTTAATCGAATGGCTGAGATTGCTCCTCGTTTTTTCTTAAAAAGTTATATTTTTCATATGAACCTCCATCTACTTTAATATACTTGCGTCTAAAACAATTTATATCATATGCTAATTTGGACTTTGACCAACAGCACGTGGAATATAAAAATAAGCCAATTTTAACTTTTAAAATATTCAAACACGACAACGTTTAAATTTAGAAGTGTAATGTAACATGTGATTCACCCCACCATACGCGTTAGGAACCCGCCATTGAATCCATTTTTAAATGAAAATTATATGCGAGTAAATATATAATTATTCACAAACCAACAAATATACAAACTTATAAAATAGTTTGTATGTATTGTTTTATATAAAATATCTTTATATAATCTTTTATGTGTAAAAGTTGTTGTACATAGAGAAATATTTTATTAAACTATATTGAGTTATTTTACATGTGAATTAATTAATACACGATAACTCGTTTATAAATTTGGAATCATTTATAATAGTATTTGAAAATCAATCATTCCAATTTTCTAATAATGATCCTTGAATCTAGTGAATAAATAATAAAGAAAACGTATAACAAGAACAAACCAACCAAAGTGTTGGGAAAAAACCAAGGTTCCAAATAACGTGAAGCGTGGCGTGGCGACAAGGCCAAGCCTTAAGCCTTGGAAGCCACGACGAGGATATGGCGTTTTCCAAGGCGTGACTTATGGCGGCAAATCTCTATATCCTATATAATATTATACACATAAACATACGTTTTACTACTATTACTCAATGAATCAAATATAATAAACCATTTAAATTAAGTTATATAATAAACCTATCAAATAAGACATTAATAAAACAAGTTAAATCAAATATTAGGTTTCAAAAACCCGCGCATTACTCTATGGCGTGCCTTAGGCATAACGTGGCGCGAGACACAAGCCTTAAGCCATGGCGTGCCATGGCGGCTGTTGCGGCGAGCTTTTTCGAACATTGGGAAAAACTCACCCCAATTCGAATTCGAAGGTGAGCAATCAGGGGCCACTGAGTGTTAATCCCAGGGGAACATGTTTTAGCTCTCGATAAAAATTATCAAAGATGTAGTCTGAGCAAACCTAGTGGTGTGTTGGTTTAAACCTATGAGAAAAGTGGTTTGTTAATCATTCTATTTGGTTTAAATTTAGACACTTTTAGATTATGGCTTTCGGAAACTAACTTAGCATAGCTGATGGTGAACCTTATTAGAATTAATTAGGTTTAAACCTTAACTACCCTTTTAAAAAATAGATGAATAGATCATTTATATAATAATGCAATAGTTAACTTGTAACCTATGCTTGAAAAGTCCTACTTTTCATAACAGATAAACCAAACTACAAAATGACACCATTTTTGGCACAAATCAACAACACCCATTATGCACTTCTTCCTTCTTCTCCTTTGTGTTCTCATCCTCCCATCTTCATCTCTTTCATCAAACTCCTCATCTTGCCCCATAGATTTCAACTACGTTAACACCTTCCCATGGGATACCTCCGCCTGCACCACCACCAACGCCACCGCCACCGCCACCGCCACCCAAAACTGCTGCCAAACCCTCCGCAGCCTCATCGGCATTGGCCTCGCCAACCACCTCAACAAAACCTCAACTTTCTTCCTCCCAAACCTCCAAACCTCCATCTCCTGCCTCGCCGACTTCCAGTCCCACCTCTCCGCCGCCGCCGTCCGGCAGCCCTTCTCCGCCTGCCTCACCACCGCCCAAGAATTCGTGGCCGGCCCGTCCAACTGTAACGGGATCGTCACGTTGTCGGATTGGGTCGATAACGTGGGTCCCACCCCGATCCTCGATTCGAGCTGCAACGAAGACCTCGCCGGGTTCCTCCGTTGCAGCTCGTGCCTTGAGTCCGGCATGGCGGTCAACTCTCGGTTGGTTTCGTTAAGCCGAAACTCGACCAAATGCTTCACGTTCACCGTGCTGTACGTTGCTGGAATCGCCAGCGGTTCCGGGCCAGAAGACGTTCTGACCGCGGGCTGTATACTCGGGATCCCGTTGTTGAAAACCCGATCGAATAAAAGATCGAACGAAACCAAAACCGTCGTTTTTGCCATTTGTGGAGGTTTAGTTGGAGTTTTCATGATCTTGATGGTTGTGATCTTGGTTTATAGAAGACGACATGGTAAGCGAAAACAAACCGCTTTTCATCGAGATTATGTTCGGAGCGTAAAAGCTCGTGTTTTGCCGAACACGGGTGCGAAATGGTTCCGAATAGCTGAGCTCGATGCGGCCACGAACGGGTTTTCGCAAGACAACTTCATCGGCCAAGGTGGGTTCGGGATTGTTTACAAAGGAACCCTCTCTGATGGGACCGTGGTGGCCGTAAAAAAGATGACCAGTTTCGATAGTGAGGCCGATAATGATTTCGTGAACGAGGCCGAGATCATAAGCAAGATCCGGCATCGGAATCTTCTCCCGCTACGCGGGTTTTGTGCCACAAGCAATCCGGTGGAAGGAAACGAACGGTATCTCGTGTACGATTTCATGCTGAACGGAAGTCTACACGATCACATCTTCAACAAGACGAGATCTAACCGAAAATTGAGTTGGCCGCAGCGGAAATCAATAATTCTCGATGTGGCTAAAGGATTATCTTACTTGCACAAGGGGATCAAACCCGCAATATTTCATCGCGATATAAAGGCGACCAACATTCTCTTGGACTCGAATATGAAAGCCCTAGTTGCGGATTTCGGATTAGCCAAGCAGAGTAAAGACGGGCAATCGCCGATTATGACGAGGGTTGCCGGAACGTACGGATACGTAGCTCCAGAGTACGCGCTCTATGGGCAACTGACGGAGAAGAGCGATGTTTACAGTTTCGGGATCATCATTCTCGAGATTATGAGTGGGAGAAAGGTGCTTGAAGAGGTGAAAGGAGGGGATTCGGGCACGGTTTTGATTGCGGATTGGGTGTGGGAAATGGTGAGATCGGATCGGATCGAGGAGGTTTTCGATTCGATGGGAGAGGATGGGACGTTGCCGAAAGGCGTAATGAGCCGATTCGTGAGAATTGGACTGCTTTGTGCTCATGCAATGGTTGCATTCCGACCAACGATTTCGGAAGCTCTCAAGATGTTGGAAGGCGACATCGACATCCCACGATTGCCGGACCGGCCTTTGCCGCTTACCCACGAGCCGTTAAGATCGAGTTTCCAACGTAGCAATATGAGTTTTTGGTCGAGTAGTGAAGAATCCAGGGCCAGTTCAAGCGTCACCACTTAACCAGTTGTTTTATCTATTCCTATCCTGTCATGACTTACAACATATTAAACAATTGTTTAGTCCTGTTTTATATTTATTTTTTTCTGCGACCAAACGCATTCTTAAGTTTGAAAAAGATACAATTTATCTTCTAAAGCGTCCACATTACATTGGTCACATTACAAACCGGTTTATAGTAAGACCCAGGGACCCTATGTATGAATGCCCACCATCCTACCTACACTAAAGCAACACAAGGGAAGGTCAACACTATTTTTTTGTAACACCCAATCCCATTTTATTAATTATAAAAGAAAAACCGTTACCAAACAGAAAATTCCCATTAATGTTTAACGATAAAAACGATAATTCAAATCCCAACAAGTTATAAAATTCAACACCCGCCAAATAATTAATGTAATGATAACGATGGTCAGATCGGAATGCCACGACAGGAGCCGGAACCTTCAAGCCGGAGCCTTACCCTTGTCCACACCGGAACTCGAACCTAAAAAAAATAGATAACACGAGGGGTAAGCTCAACAGCTTAGTGAGTAAGGTACATACAATATTATATAATCAAATGCACGTATACAATTAACCACATCAACAGCTTAACGGTTTCCCGTTACCGGACCATCACGCAATCCGGCCACCGCGGTTTCCCGCCCGTTGGGTCATCACACAACCCGTAATATCACCATATAACATCAAGCATACGTTCACACATAAAATCATAGAATATCGCATGAAAACCCACTCACCTCTATTCGTCACGGATAAAAATCACAATCGTAAAATCAACTCTAAACGTTCCCGCAACGCTGAAAATTTTATAAATAAACATACACCATAAGAACATGCGCTACACGGTAAAACCCTAACGGCAAAGGCTACCGGTTCAACCCGGTCACCGGTTCGGATAACAATAATAATAACGACTACCGGAGCCACCTCGCGGTTCGAAAGTCACATAGTGGCCGTTCACCCTACCTACGATAACGACGGTATTGACCACCACGAGATCACGGCGGCGGCTGTGATTTCTCACCACCACCGCCGGCCACCTATACCCGAGGAGGCAGCGGCGACAGCGGCGATTCGCCACCACCATCGCCGGCCATATCCCAACAACAACAGCGGCAACGGCGGCCGGTCAAGCGCCGACGTCACCCCACCACGCGGACCGGCAGCAGCGCGACGGCGAGGTGCATCCCACCAAGCCGTCGGCCGACCTCGAGTTCGATCGCAGCAGCGGCGGTCGTGAGACCACCACCGCCCCGCGTCCCCCGTCGCTAGCAAGGCCGCACGGCAGCAGCTAGCGTGGCTAGCCACCGCCGGCACCGAAGCCGCATTCCACCATCACCACAGCTCCACGGCCGTGGCCGTTGGCTGCGTCTCCCACCACCGCGGGTACGGCGGCGGTAACGGTGTAAACCGTCACCACCCCCACCTTTGACACAATGCAGCGGCGGCGACCCGATGGGGAACCACCGCCGTTACCTATACAACAACACCACTAACGCTACAACCCTAGACGGCGCACGCGAAGGAGAAAAGAGTTTACCTACGGCGACAACAAGGTCAACAAGAATTCCGGCCGTCCTCCCGACCCTCTCTCTCTCTCGGCCTCCTTCTCTCTCTCGGTCTCCCTCTCTCTCTTTCGAATGTTTGTATGCCACGAAAACACAATGAGAAAGATGGTGGTATCCCTAGGGTTTTTTAACCTAGGTTTTAACGGGCCTCTCTCCTCACCCGATACTTGACCCGCAAGAAAAGCTTACTCTAAACCCTAACCATAACCTAATCTATATTAAATTAATACTAATAATAATAATAACAATAATATTAATAATAATAATAAAAAAAATAAGTAAATAATTAAATTTATTAGGTGAAAACGGGATGTGACAACTCTCCCCCACTTACAAGGATTTCGTCCTCGAAATCAGTCTGAAAACAACTCCGGGTAGTATTCTCGCATTTCTGCCTCCGGTTCCCAGGTCCACTCGGAACCCTTCCGATGCTGCCACTGCACCTTCACGATTCCGATCTCCCTGCGTCGCAACCTCTTCACCTTCCGGTCTATCACTGCTACCGGCCTCTCGACATAATTCAGGCTCTCGTCCACCTGAATATCGTCTAAGGGAATATGAGCCGTCTCGTCGGCGAGGCATTTACGCAACTGCGAAACGTGAAAAGTGCTGTGGATCTGGCCTAGTACCGCAGGCAGCTCCAAACGATAAGCTACCTTCCCAACACGTGCAAGAACCGTGAACGGTCCGATGTAACGAGGCCCCAGCTTGCCCCTCTTTCGGAACCGAATCACTCCCTTCCAAGGAGAAACCTTGAGTAGTACTCGGTCTCCCACCTGGAACTCCAAATCCGACCTACGACGATCGGCATAGCTCTTTTGTCGACTCTGAGCCGTCCGCAACCGCTCCCGGATCCTCTGAATATCCTCCGTGGTCCTCTGAACAACCTCGGTGCTACCAAGAACACGTTGGCCTACCTCGCCCCAACAGATAGGAGTACGGCATCTCCTTCCGTAGAGCATCTCAAACGGCGGCATCCCAATGCTCGAATGGTAGCTGTTGTTATACGAAAACTCCGCCAGAGGCAGGTACGTATCCCAACTGCCACCGAAATCCAAAACGCACGCTCGCAGCATGTCCTCCAAAGTCTGTATCGTCCGCTCACTCTGACCGTCTGTCTGAGGGTGGTACGCGGTGCTAAAATGCAGTCTGGTACCCAACTCCGAATGAAACCTCTCCCAAAACCGAGAAGTAAAACGTACGTCCCGGTCCGAGATAATCGACACTGGCACCCCATGCCTCGACACCACCTCATCCACGTAGATCTTCGCCAGCTGCTCTGCAGTCGAACTCTCCCGAATAGGAAGGAAGATAGCACTCTTGGTCAACCGATCCACTATAACCCAAATCGCATCAAACTTCCGAGGGGTTTTCGGAAGCTTGGTGATCAGATCCATAGTGAGGTTTTCCCACTTCCACTCGGGAATCTCAAGAGGCTGCATCTTGCCGTGAGGCTTCTGATGCTCAGCCTTGACCTTTAGACAGGTCAAACACGACTCCACGTACCGAGCCACGTCCCTCTTCATCCCTGGCCACCAATATCCCGTCCGCAGATCCCGGTACATCTTTGTAGCTCCCGGATGAATCGAAAATTTCGACTTGTGAGCCTCCTCAAGCAAGGTCTGACGCGCCGAGCCCGCCCGAGGAACCCACACTCTACTGTATCTAGTCAGCAACCCCCGACTATCCCTGACTAACGCGGCCATCTGTCCCCGAATCCGCTCTCCATTCTGGTTCTCCTCCCGACTCGCCTCCTCTTGTGCCCGTAACACTAGGTCCACAAAGGAGGTAGTTACCGCCATCTTCAGGTGTGAGATACGAAGCGGCGCGTGCTCCGTCTTCCTACTCAAAGCGTCAGCAACCACGTTGGCTTTGCCCGGATGATAGAGAATCTCGCAATCGTAGTCCTTGACTACGTCAAGCCATCTCCGCTGTCTCATATTTAGATTCGGCTGCTCCAAGAAGTACCTCAAGCTACGGTGATCCGAGAAAATGGTGCACTTCACCCCATACAGATAGTGCCTCCACAACTTGAGAGCAAAAACAACCGCCGCAAGCTCGAGATCATGCGTGGGGTAATTAGCCTCGTGAGGCTTCAGCTGCCTCGAAGCGTAGGCTATCACCCGCCCCCTCTGCATCAGAACACAACCCAGACCCAGCCGAGATGCGTCGCAATAAACCGCCAGGTCTTCCACCCCCTCCGGTAAGGTCAGAACCGGAGCCTCGCACAGCTTCTTCCTCAGTGTGTCGAAAGCCTTCTGCTGCTCGGAGCCCCAAACGTACGGCTCACTCTTCTTCGTCAGACGCGTCAAAGGTACCGCAATCTTAGAGAAATCCTGGATGAACCGTCGGTAGTAGCCGGCTAAACCCAGGAAACTCCGGATCTCGGTAGGTGCCTTCGGAATTTCCCAATTCATAACTGCTTCAATTTTTGCTGGATCCACCTTGATGCCTTCCCGGTTAATGATATGGCCCAAGAACTGAACCTCCTCCAACCAGAAAGCGCATTTCGAGAATTTGGCGTAGAGACGCTCCCTCCTCAACACCTCAAGCACCTCCCGCAGATGCATCACATGCTCCTCCTTCGTCTTCGAGTAGATTAGAATATCGTCGATGAAAACGATCACGGACCGATCAAGCATCGGGCGGCACACCCGGTTCATGAGGTCCATGAAAGCTGCTGGAGCATTGGTAAGCCCGAACGGCATTACCAGAAACTCGAAGTGGCCGTAACGGGTTCGGAAAGCGGTCTTGTGGACATCCGCTTCCTTCACCTTCAGCTGGTGATACCCTGACCGAAGATCGATCTTAGAAAACCATGAAGCCCCTTGAAGTTGATCAAACAGGTCATCAATCCTAGGTAGTGGATACCTATTCTTGATGGTCACCTTGTTGAGTCCACGGTAATCGATGCACATACGATGACTCCCGTCTTTCTTCTTCACAAACAGAATCGGTGCACCCCACGGTGAGCTGCTCGGGCGGATGAACCCCTTCCCCGAGAGCTCCTGCAATTGCTCCGATAACTCCTGAAGCTCCGGCGGAGCCAGACGATAAGGAGCTCGCGCAATCGGAGCTGCTCCTGGTACCAAGTCGATGCCGAACTCGATCTGCCTATCAGGTGGAAGGCCAGGCAGATCCTCTGGAAACACGTCTGGAAACTCGCTGACCACTGGCACTTCCGCTACCGACAGCTTCTTCTCCTTCGTCTGATCCGCCATAGCATAAACCAAGAACCCCGTACACCCCCGCTGGATGTACCTCTGAGCTTTCGCGATAGAACAGAAGGATGTAGATATCCTTCTTCCCTTACCGTACACAACCAATTCTCCCCCACTTGGGTTATGGATGCGTACGCACTGCCCTGCAACATCCGTGGTCGCCCGGTTTGGAAACATCCAGTCGATTCCGACAACTACGTCCACTCCGTTCATGGGTATGGGGATAAGGTTGATGCTGAAACGAACCCCAAAGATATCAATGCTGCACCCCCGGTACACGTGCTCGACCACCTGCACCTCCTCCGCCGCTACGTCGATTGCCTGAGGACTATCCAGATTACCGAGCTCGATCTGGAAGTCCTTACAGAACCTACGCGACACATAGGACCACGTGGCCCCCGTGTCGAAAAGTACTAAAGCCGGTTTCGAGTTGACAGGAAATATGCCTAAAGTTCACATTTAACGGCAGATACACCATTTTAACACTAACACATAAAATAAGCTACTAACAATAATCGTACGAAAATATAACGAGGAAAAACCTGTAATCACATCAGGCGCCGTCTGCGCCTCCTCAGCAGTCATCTGGAAAGCTCGCCCACGGGTGGTAGCTCCACTCTTCCCCTGAGTAGTGCCGTCGGTGATCCTAAGCGTCGCTGGTGCAGGGGCCAGGGCTGGCGTCTTCTTCAGCTGAGGGCAATCGGGCTTGATATGCCCCGGCTGATAGCAGTGAAAGCAAAGCCTAGCAGTCTCCTTGCAGTCCTTGCTGAGGTGGCCCGTCTTGCCACACTTGTAGCATGATAACTCCCGCGGTCTGCACTCACCCCGGTGGTAACGTCCACACTTTGGACAGCTCGGGGTCCCGCTCCTGGTGTCAGTCCTAGCTCCCTTGAACTTCTTTGCTGGCCCCGACTGGTCTTCTGCCTTTCTCTTTCCTTGCTGCAGCTCCTCCAAGACTAGCTCCTGAGACCTCGCTACCTCCTGCATATCGCTGAGGGTCTTACACCTCCCCGTGGCCACCGCCTTTTTGAGTTCTGGCTTCAACATTCCCAAGTAACGAGCCATCTTTAGCGACTCGTCGTTCGCGTATCCCGGTACAAACAGCAGCTTCTCCAGAAACTGCGCAGTAATCTCATTCACCGACTCTGTCGTCTGAGTCAGCTTCAAAAACTCTGATGCTATCCGTTCCTTTTCGATGCGAGGTGCAAACTCCTCGTCGGACAAGGCCCTGAAGTCTCCCCAGGTCAACGCAGTGATCTGTGCCTCCGTGTATTTCTTGAGCGTCAGCTCCCACCAGTCCTTTGCAGCTCCACGAAGAAGGTTCACAGCAAAAGAACCTTCGAACCATCAGGGCACCCACAAGTGCGAAAGGCTCCCTCGACCGCCGAATACCAGCGGTAGCAAGCCACGGGATCCTTCTTCCCGTCGAATAATGGCGGTTGGCACGCCATGAAGTCCTTAAAGGTGATCCCACGAGGCTGGGATTGACTCGAGCTCCCAGTACCTAAGCTACGGGCCGTGAGGGCCACATCAATGCGCTGATCTATGGTTTGGATCAGCTCATCTCTCATCTGGTTAAACAGCCCCGGCAGCGTCTGCTGCAGGGTCTCAGCGATTTGGGCAGCAATGTGGTCGGACTGTCCGGCCTCATCATCAGTATGGCTCCTAGTTTGCACCATTCTGAAGGTTCAAGAAACATCTTAGTTCACAGCTATCGAAGTGTCACTAGGCACTATTACGGTACTCACACATAACCCTACTATTAGTGATCATGCTAACCCTAAGGCTAGTTGTTATCGCGCATGCTAAAACTGACTCACATGTATATATATATATATATATATATATATTACACATAGCATGCTAAAACCCTAGTCGTTTGTCAATTTGTTAAAGTCCTCAGAACTTAATCAAATCCAACCCTACACAGGTGCTTATAGTAATACTATTTTTGGCGCCGTATTACTATAATCAGCCATGCATGGTAGCCGGTTCAAGATCACCGGGCAGCAATCAGACGAGAACATGCCCGGCAACCCATCCTCGACGTACCAAGGTGTTTATGTTTGGTTTTGATACCGTCCTAATTAGACCTCAGCCTACTGACAATACGAACACATAATTCACATATACAGCTTATTATCACATGTACCTCATCCCAATAAATTTCACATATAAACACGTGCATACGAAAAATAACTCAATAATTAAAGCACTAAGGCTTACCTCCGTCTTGACGGTTCCGCTGGCCGTTCCGATCTCATCCAATCATTTTTAAATCACCTGGTTTAAGTCCAACCACACACACACTCACAAGTGCGTGTGCTGATTCTCTTAAACCTAGGCTCTGATACCAAGTTGTAACACCCAATCCCATTTTATTAATTATAAAAGAAAAACCGTTACCAAACAGAAAATTCCCATTAATGTTTAACGATAAAAACGATAATTCAAATCCCAACAAGTTATAAAATTCAACACCCGCCAAATAATTAATGTAATGATAACGATGGTCAGATCGGAATGCCACGACAGGAGCCGGAACCTTCAAGCCGGAGCCTTACCCTTGTCCACACCGGAACTCGAACCTAAAAAAAATAGATAACATGAGGGGTAAGCTCAACAGCTTAGTGAGTAAGGTACATACAATATTATATAATCAAATGCACGTATACAATTAACCACATCAACAGCTTAACGGTTTCCCGTTACCGGACCATCACGCAATCCGGCCACTGCGGTTTCCCGCCCGTTGGGTCATCACACAACCCGTAATATCACCATATAACATCAAGCATACGTTCACACATAAAATCATAGAATATCGCATGAAAACCCACTCACCTCTATTCGTCACGGATAAAAATCACAATCGTAAAATCAACTCTAAACGTTCCCGCAACGCTGAAAATTTTATAAATAAACATACACCATAAGAACATGCGCTACACGGTAAAACCCTAACGGCAAAGGCTACCGGTTCAACCCGGTCACCGGTTCGGATAACAATAATAATAACGACTAC
>CM058040.1:74587723-74602308 GCA_030169165.1 Centaurea solstitialis
CTCTAGACTTGTATGTGTGTTTTATTAATTATTTTTAACTTGCCATGATGCATGGAATTTTGTTGTTTGAACCTAAATGTTCATGGAGTTAACTTTTCTTCAATATTGGAAATTGTGATTCTACTTTTATCTTTGTGTGGCTTTAAACGCCAAATTCAATAGTGAAGCTTACCTTATCGGAATTTTATGATAGAGGCTAGGGTGCGGCTCGCGATTGGTGTGTATAAGAACTAATTTGGCTTAATTATATGGATATTGTCAAGTATTGCAATCCACATCATTAGACGTCTCATGGAGAAATATACTTAGCTAGTTTAGTGGTTTCTTATCTTCTCGTAGGTCTTTATTTACCTTGCGTGCTTTATTATTCTTTTATGTTACTCTTTCTTCGACTATACTTACCTGCGTTTCTGTCATGTATCTTTTATTATCTCTTTCTTGTTTCTCGAATTTTCTAGACTTTGGAAACCATTTTTTGTGACAATCATTTTCAAAATCCTGTTTACAAGCCACGGGTAGAGGTAAAAGGTCTACATACAACCTGTGTGGGATTCATCAGGTTCTGTTGGTTTGTTTATACAGTTGCTCATTCTGGTACAAAGGGAGGGTATTGAGCACTTGCTTTTAACGGTTGTAGAACTTTGTTGGTTCACACATTTGGTGAAGGAACTTTCCATATATTGTAGTCATCTTTCTACTATTTGGTGTGATAATATTGGTGTTACCTAGCTACTAATCTAGTGTTTCATCAACACACTATGCTACTGAAATTGATCTACACTTTCTTATAGATTTGGTTCTCGTAAATTCATTAAAGATTCACTGTAACTATACAACAACTTGATGACATCCTTACAAAGGGATTAGCTACAATGTTTCTGTTTCTTCAGTCCATGTTACTCGTCTATCATGAATTCATGATGTTCAGAATGCAGGGGGATGTAAGGTATAGCGACTGTGAGCAACATGTTAGTGTAGCATTTCTATATAACCAACTAAGCACAGTAGCACACATGCTCACACACACATTCTCTCTCTCTCTCTCTATATATATATATATATATTATATATATATATACTGAGGATTGTCTTTTGTGAACTAATTTAAACTTGTGGACTTTGTGAACAAAACTGACCAATCAGAAATTTTTAGAAGTTATTTTTTATTTAAAAAACAAAAAAAAGGTAGTTATCATAACTGCCTCATGTTTAATCAGGCCATAAATCTTGAATATGGATGGTTTTGTGTAGTTCACAAGTTCACACCAAAATAATGGTTCAGAAAGATAATCTCTCTCTATATAAACTTATATGTATTTGTGTAAGCTAATGTAGATACAGATACCACCCGAGCGTACTCCTTTTTTTAACCTGATGAGATTCGTCTTTTTTTGACTTGCTTGAAAGTTAGAACAACCCTCATGAATCTCTCTAAATTTGGTTTCATTTTACATTCTTTTGTATGTATTGTGTTGTGGCCTCCTTCATAATAACGAAATCTTAAAGGCTCGGGCAATTTTGTTTAAGAAAATAAGAAGGAAAATGGAAAAAGGATAGCTATTTGTGTTTTTATGGGGTTTGAGACATCAGCCTCGTTAAAAGCAATTGGTTAAATGCCAGCAGTTATGTATACACTAATTTTCTAAAGCATGAATAAGGATACTTTATAATTTATAAATAGCATTCACAAAATTTTGAACCAATTTTGGGTTTTCAAAAACATATATGGTTCCCAATCATTGTTTTGTTATCTAGTTTCACTTCTTTTAACGAATGCAAATGGAAAGCATAAAAGGGAAGAGGTGGCATATGATATCCTAGGTAGTTAATTATTTTATGTTTTAGGAAGTACATAAGCTGACTAAAGATTTGGTGCTTTCTTTTCTCTTTTTGGCCTGGCTGCTGCCTGCATATTTTTGGAAACATCGTTTGAAGTTAACGCATTTAAGAAATTACTAAAAGCCTCTCAGCCAAACTAACAAAATTGGTTCACACTCGGTTGAGCTAACCTGCAAACAAGAACCTTTTGCTTGTTTACCTAAATGGGTCTTAGTTGAAAGCATATCATGCTCCATGCAAGCCACACTTGCACACAATTGACACCTATTGTATGTAAGGGCGTATAGAAACCTAATACATAATTGCTTATTGCATTAACTGGAATCATATGTAACCATGCAGATTTGAAATCACGAGCTTTTGTAATGAAGGTACTGTCGTTTGTTTAACTTATTACTTAATTAAAGGCTATCGATTCCTGTCCTGAGGTTGAAAGCAAACCGTATTGAATGCATCCTTTAATTGAAGGTTCTACAAATTTGAGCTAGTGAATTAATCCCCAACACATTCTCAACTTGACGAAAAAGGAAAGGGGAAAAATAAGAATATGCAGATATGCTTAGTAAGGGTTGGGGCGTAGTTTTCATGATTTAGGTATATCCGTATAATATGTTACAACTAACTGCTAAAATGGACTATGAGTTATGAGTACCGTTAATATAAAGTATTTCTTGATGGTATTTCTTGACAATCATTGCATTTTTGTTGCATTAACTTAATAGTCGATTTCTATTGATTTCTTCCCATTTTTGCAGTTCATTGGAAATTACCAGGAAACTTCTGGGGTTAAGACTGGATGGGGTGCTGGTGAGTTGATATCATTATATTTCTGGCTTCTTACCTGCTTCAAGGAATTTTGAACAAATCAAAACATTGAATTTTCTTTGTCCAAATGGATGCTTCACAAATGCAAATGTATCTAAAATCTTAGGATGCCAGACTTCTGCTAATAAAACTTGGTGTACTAAACAATAAATTTATGAAATAACACTAGCTGTTCAAAAAAGAAATAATTTTCTCATCATGGATTATTCAATTATATGCGACCTATAAAATCAGGCAACCTTGCTTTTGGCTTTCTTCAAACATAGAATGTAATTTACATTGATACTGCTAGTTTTATTAACATAAGCTAATCCTAAGGTCTAATAGCCATTTTTCCTATATGCTATGCTTGTGCTAGAGCTTTGATTATCATATAATTAGGATTTCTTAATGATTTTATAATTTTCCTGCGCAGTTATAGTAGCAGAGGCTGTCGCTCTAGTTGCTGCTGGCACTGTGCATCGAGTTTGTATAACAACTTGGTAGCTCTTCTCCTCATATTAAATCCTTTGCATAATCTTCTTATATTTATGCAAATGTTATTCCCTGTGAATGATGATTGAAAAAGGAACCCTTTTTGGTAAGAGGAGAAAGTGATTACTCCTTGTAGAATAACAATATAAAAGGAAATTGGTAGCAATTTTATGTTCATTTTTTAAGCTAAGTAACTTTAGTTGCCACTTTACAATATTGTATGCATGAGCTATGACTTTCTATCAACATTTTGCCTATAGTTCCTTGTTTTTTAGGGTCCCATGGCTTTAAACACTCTTAAAACCCATCAATTGTAAGACCTTTTTGATCTATATGTATGTGTGCCCACATGCATATCTTGCTGTTTCAACTTTAAGAGCCTTTTAATCCATTTGTCTTATAAAGAAAAAAAATGAAAGAGCAATACCCGAAACATGGCTGGTACATGAAGAACACCAGCGAAATAAACAATACTGGTATAGGGCGATTAAAAAACATTCTACTCCATTTTGAGGGGATACTTAATAGAAAGAAGTCGCTTCTTTATTTGTGTGCCTTTTAGCTAGGGGGCTCTTGGCTTTCTGCTTTAGTTCCATCTTATTTTCCCCCAAATGGGCTCTTGGCTCTGAAGTGAGATATGCTAGGTTTGTTTAGTTTCGGAGAAGGTTTGTGTACATCTTACCTCCCTGACCCTACCTCCCAAGTGAAGAAGATATAATGGGTTTGTTTCCTTTGATTTTAGAAAGTTCAAATAAATATTTTTTTCCACTATTATTGTGTGATGGAAGTTCTTTATAGATGGAAGTTCTAATAAATATGTTTCCTTTGTTTGTGTTAAATCTTTTTGTAGATGGTTGCTATTGTCAATAACTAAATACCAATATAATTGATATGGATTTTTTTTTCACAGCTTCTTGTTCTCGGCTGCGTTATTGTACGAGGTCAACAAGATTTCAGGGGTCGCGGTTTCGAAAATCGAATCCAAAAGTCGAAGGCATTGAAAGCGGAGACTATTCCGAGCTTGTGACATCTTCATCTGTTTTTGTTCTGATTGTAACCTTCAAAGTAAGATGATAGATACAATATTTTAGACCTATATATACTAGACTCACTGTATGTTTGTTCAACTTCAGCTGCCGATCATGGCAAGCGTACACTCGTATCATCAAGGCGTAACTTTCGTGCATATATTATTATGAGGTCGCGGTTGGGTGTAGAGATGCACAAAAAACCTGAAGCTTAGCTTGAAAGAATGCCTGGGTCTAGCAAGCCCGAAAGTCTATAACTTAGGCCCGGCCTAAAAGCCTGATTGGGCCATGTTTTTTTAGATTCCTGAAAAATGCCAGCGGATCTATTTTCACACCCAAAGCCCGTGCTTTCTCTTTTGCTTACGGAAAATGGGCTTGAGAAACTTGGCTTAGACCCAAAATGTAGCCTTGTGTATCTCTAGTTGGGAGTACTCTTTCGCACACATGGTGATCATCTTAGGTTGCCGGAATGGTTCTTTATGAAAATGATGGTTCACATTACATAGTAGTTGTGACTAGTGTTCATTTATGCTCTTTGGTTTGGAATTTGGCACCCGATGTTGTAACTCGAGGTGATTTGCCCCAAGGGGAATAACTAAATTGGTTTCACGATGGTATACTTGCACAAATGTTATAAGGAATCAAGGATTTCCTCTTTATCTGTTAAATCTAAACATAAAAAAATACGGTTCTTGATTGCTAAAACTTGAAAGTTGAGAGTGAGGTCGATCCAAAGGGAATATACAAGTACTCGGTACTCATAACTCATAACTATACAATTGATAGTTTTCTGCAAAATCCCGTCTTTGGTTTGTTGTTGAACTAGGTTTCTTTTGATGGTTCTTGGCTCGTTGTTTTAGAAGAATCAATGATCAAACAAATACAAATTTTAGGAACTCAAACAAAATCAAACCGCTTTTTTATTAGCTTTAAACTCGAGCAAGCTTCTTGAGCTCAATAGTTCAAGTCCTTTCAAAACCACTGTAGGGTGTTTATCAGGTTGTTAACTTCAGATCCCAATGAGATTAAGCGACAACAAATCTATCAAATTTCTAGCCGAGCAATGCTATTAGCACCCCTATTAACGTATGTAAAATGCAGAATCTGATGATGATGTGCGTGAGAAGAAAAGCACTTGGTAAAGATGTGCATTTAGCAATATAAAGGGGTGCCATTAGCCTCCCCCTTTCCAACCCACAATTGATAACAAAATTCATACTCAGATATATCAAACTCAACCAAAAAGAATAGTCTTGAAAGTCCACAATTTTGAAAACAACCACAAAATAACATGATAGACCAAGCTGCTTCTACACCAACAAACTTTTCTTGATTTCAACCCTTCTAATTCCATCTTATAATAGCTGAACCCCATGTAAGACCAGCACCAAATCCCGCTGTCGCGATTGTTTCACCCGACTTGATTTTCCCGCCACGCACCGCTTCATCTAACGCCAACGGAATGGAAGCCGCACTTGTGTTACCATAGTTGGCCAAGTTTGATATCACTCGATCTGCCGGGATTTCTAAACGCGTTGCAACTCCATCAAGGATCCTCTGGTTCGCCTGCATATTTGATTCCACCGATGTCTTTTTGTCAAGATTTCTAAATGAAAAGTGAAGCAAAGTATTGTAATATTCTCTCTCTCACACCTGATGAAGTAATAACCAATCGATGCTAGAACGAGTCATCCCGGCCTTCTCGAGTGCGATATCGATCGATTGTGGCACCACACGACAAGCAAACCTGAAAACCTCCTTACCGTTCATCTGAACAAATGAATAAGAAGAACTCTTTGGAGGAAATCCCATGGCCGAACCGTTGGAACCAAATGAGTCTTCTGTTTCGTTCTCTTTGATGCTTGCATTTAAGTGCCTGCCGAAAAAACCAATAACTTCTATGCATAGGTCAACAATTTGACACAACAAAATGTTACTCCCTCCATCCCAAAATAACTGTTCGAAAATAAGTGTCTACTTTCCAATTCTACCCTTAATTATGAGATAGAGAAATTCATTACTTCCTTTATCATAGAAGATTAAAAAGGATATTAACTATACATTTTTAAAACTGTGCTTTTTTTCATTGGGAACGTGTATTATGGAGTAATTTTGAGCGCTTTTTGGGTTTTGTTTTATGGATGAAGTTCTTTCGTTTTTTTAGTTTTTATACCCTTCGAGACCCTACCTCTTTATGGGATATACTGGGTATGTTTGGTATGGTTTTAACTTGAGAACTTATTGCAAGTGTCATAGGAATTAATATGATAGCATGGACTAAAACCTGTTGCCTTCACCATCACTGTGCAAATCAAAACCAAATAAGCCATCTTCCTCACTATCACATGCCTGCAAAAAGTTACAACTTATCTCGCTAAAACATATAAAAGCTACAAAACTTCCACAATAAATAAGAAGGAAATTTATCCAAAACAAGAATTTATCCATAAAAACTTCATAGGAAACTCGAAAGATAGACTCCCACCGCTCCTAAAAATTGCAATTTTGACAGGGATAGGTTGTGCTAGGAACCTAAAATTGACTAGGAATTTGCACGACACGTGGCATATTCATCAATCATCATGAATATGGATGTGTATTCATCATAATTGTTGTAACAATTTTCATCATGAATGTGTCATTCATGATGAATATTCGCTCCGAAAGAGGGACATGTGGCGCATTGTGGGCGGTTTCCGGATTCCTAATCAGTTTTGGATTTATTTACAACGGTCAAGATTGGCATATGTCTCGATACAATTAGAATCATTGCAAGATTAAAAAACAAAATCTTGAAACTTGAATGGGGCATCAACAAAGGAAGTGTTACAGTTTTCATTGGATGGAACAAATACTTCATATGCTCAAAAGGGAAGGTTTTGTCAAATGCATCAAAATGTAATGAAGTTAGTGTAACAGGTAATTTACTTTTTTTCTCAATGAATGTAACGAAGTTACTAAATTTCCAATTATCTACCCATTTTATCAGTAATCTATTGATCTTGTAACATTTAAGGAAATGGAAGCCAACTTTATCGTCACCATCATCATAACCTTTTCATAAATGGATGTCCACATCATTAAATGTCGAAATATCAACAAGTTATCGGTCAAAATAAGTACAAAAAGACCAAAGGGTGTTTGCTGTATATAAATACTATATGCTTAAAAAAATGAGCACAAAAATGCGAAATTTTATACTTGTTTACATAGATTGCGAAAAAAGAGTTGCCGGTTATACTAAATAGGAATTAAACTTGTATAGATTATATCAAATATATACCTGAACTAATACTGCACCAGCAGCATCCCCGAATAAAATACAAGTCCCTCTATCGGTCCAATCAACATAACGCGACAAAGCATCTGCTCCAATCACTAGGACATTTTTGAATCCACCAGCTGCACGAAAAGTTCAAATTTCTAAGTAACTATGAAATTCTTTTTTGATAAAAATAGCAAAAATAAAATAAAAATTACCGCGAATATAGCACGAAGCCGAGACCAAACCCAATACAAATCCGCTACAAGCAGCTGTGATATCAAAAGCCAATGGATTTCCTTTACACCCAAGTGCTGCTTGTATCTGACATATATAAGAAGCCAATGAAGGTTTTTAAAAGACATTGAATATCCACGATTTCTGCATCGAAAAACAACAATTTCCTTTTCGGATGCCCCGTTTAAATTCCTATATTTCCTTTTTTGGGTAGTTTTTTATTTAAAGGTAGTTGCTATTGTGGGTTTGCAAAATTTTCTTTCGTCATGATTTTTAAGACGTCAGACGATCTCCTATGAGTCCAGTTATTTCATAGAACAAAAGGAGTACAAGCCAACAAATGATCATTTGACTTCTAATGTTGGCAAATATGCTCAAGGCATATTCTTAAAAAGGGTAACTTTGTCATCTTGGCAACAAAGTGTGGAAGAGCCTCGGATCTGGTTATGTGGGACCCGCACCTTGGGGTTGCAAATAAAGTTTGGTTTAGTTCCTTTTTCGTATAATGAAGGTTCTTTTTCTCAATAGATGTAATAAAGTTTCAAGATTTCCTATTTCGGTACCCTTTTTGACCGATAACTGTGTAAATCTTGATGACATGGATACGCGTTTGTGAAAGGGTTATGGCAAAGTGCAAACTTGACATCCACGCCATCAAATGTTACAAAATCACAGTCAAAATGGGTACAGAAATAGGAAATTCTAAAAGTTTGTTATATACTAAATAGAAACCTTTGTAGCTTTATTACTTTGAACGAGAAAAAAGCATTTCTATGTTACAGTAAATACGAACCAATGCAAAGTCCATTGCATTTTGATGCATTTTGCCTTATCCTACACATGATTTCATCACACAAACTCATATCCAACCACATTAAATACAAAAAACAAAACCATGTAACACAAGATCATATAAATAGCTAAAATACACCCACTTATCATCATATAAAGTATTGGGGTTTTTGACGAGCTTAAGTTGCATAGTACCTGAGGAGCGCTACCAAATAGATCATCTGGGGTGGATGTACACAAGAGGACTAAATCCACATCATTAGGATCGACCTCTGCCATCTCAAGGGCTTTTGCACTTGCTTCAACGGCCAACTCTGTCATTCTATCCTTCCCTGAAACCACAATTAACATCATATCACTCACTCACTCACTCACTCACTCGCTCGCTATATAACAACTTATATTTCTTTTAATGCTATTTTACAAATTAATGATTCAAACAAACAAACCTGTAAGAACTCGTCGATTACGGATTCCTGTTCTAACAGATATCCATTCGTCATTTGTTTCAACAATCTTCGAAAGATCATCGTTAGAAACCTCGAGTGCCGGTACAGCTGAACCACATCCAACTAATTTACAACCCTTGCCAACTAGTCTGAGGGAAAAAAACAGAAAAAAGAATGAGAAAACAAAGGGTTTTGGCATTGTTTGGTATAAATAACCTAGCTTATAAGTCAGCTTATAAGTCAGGTATATGTCTGGATGGACCATAACCTAACTTATAAGCTAGCTTTTTGAAAAGCTACTCTCACTAGAATTTTGGTGACTTATGGGACATTATTTTTTTATTCCAAATATATCGCTGCTGAGTTTTACACTACCAATTTTTAAACATGCCTTTTTTTGTCATTTTACAGTCATAAGCTAGCTTATCAGCTAGTTTTTGCCAAACACAACTTATTCATCAGCTACCTTATCAGTCATAAGCTAGCTTATCAGCTAGATTTTGCCAAACACAACTTATTCATCAGCTACCTTATCAGTCATCAGCTACCTTATCAGTCATAAGCTAGCTTATCAGCTAGTTTGCCAAACATAGCCTTCTTACTCTATCAACTTCAATGAGTAAGGGTCTGCTTGTTAGCTGTTTAATAAGCTTAATGAGACTCACAACTTATTCAGTCCACTATATTTAACTGCTTGGGATTAGTAACCTTTTAGGGGAGAGCTTATCCCAATTCAAAAACACACTCCTTCTGTCTATGAAAAGAAACCTTCCTAACAAAAAAAACCTTTTCAATCTATACAGACAGATGGAAAACCAACCAAACAACCCCTAAACCTCCCTGCCTAGCTATACCATGGAAGAAAGATACTTCTTAGGAAGCAATTGTTAATCAAATGTCCAAATTACCCTCCAATGATAGAGAATTATCTTAGAGGACCACAAGGATTCAAAGCAGTACCCTCTAACTATTTATGATCAATACAACAGGCAAACCAGCCATTAACTTTTTATGCAACCAACTTATTGCTCTACTCCTTATATCAATCAATCATTACTCATCCATCAAATAATCAAATACTAAAATTACACACATTAATGCAATAATCTAATGGAAAAAAAAAGCTTATCATAAAGCCAGAAGCTTTGATCCCTTGTATAATTCTATATGTTAATCATGCTTTCTAACATCCAAAATGGACCCAAAAGATGAACAATTAACACAAAATTACCCAATTACAAGATTACAAGTACCTGGAGGGCTGAGATTGAGAAGGGGAGAGGTTATCAACACCTTGAACAGCACTGGCGCATGATACCCTCCTGGAGATTCCCTCAGGGGAATAA
Source organism: Centaurea solstitialis (assembly GCA_030169165.1). Taxonomy (NCBI): domain Eukaryota; kingdom Viridiplantae; phylum Streptophyta; class Magnoliopsida; order Asterales; family Asteraceae; genus Centaurea; species Centaurea solstitialis. The sequence goes on from CM058040.1 coordinate 74,597,976, forward strand.
AACCCTGATCGAAAAACGGATATTGATGGAGAAATCTTCATCTTAGGAGTGAAAACCCAAGACGCATTTGCCATTTTACACACCAAATAAACACACAAGAATCTTGGATCAAGAAATGTTTTTAGTTTTTGAAGGTAATTTCAATTATGGGTGTTGATGAAATGAAACAATGGGGGAAGGTAAAGAAAGAAGGCCATAGATGATGATCATGCAGAAAGAAAATTGAAACTTTTTGTGTTCAGCTGAGGCTGAAGAGGAGGGTATATGTTATGATGGGGGGTTTTCTTCTTCAACAATTTTTCGGAGTGTTCGAAGCAAAACCCAAATTCCAAATCTCTGTTCTTGACTAAAAAATGTTTTCCTAAATTTGACTTCTTGATCTTTATGACAAATAAAGTTTCATTATTTCACCACTATACTCTAAAAGTGTTATCATATTGGCCAACTAAGTTTCTTTCTTGTGATTTTGAGGTCTATTTTTCAACAAATGTTTATCTTTATTGTCAATTTTTGAACATTAAAGGGCCGTTTGCTTAAATACTTATCCGGTAAGTGCTTACCGATAAAATTAAACACTATCACTACCATATCGGACAATATTTTAGTCTCTCAAAACGATACCGTACGTTACAATTTACCCGGTAAGTTCTTACCGGGTAAGAGTTGTTGATCTCACTTACCGGGTAAGATTATCGGTTCATGTTACCGCTCTTAGTGGGTAAGATTCTAATCATGTTCATGTTCGTCTCGTAAGGTAAATTGACCCGGTAAGCACTTACTGAGTAAGCGTCAAGTAAACGGCCCCTAAGTCGAAGTTCAAAAAACTTGATCGATCTAGATGCCATTCTTGTTGCCTTTTCGATGCACATTGTCAAGGTGGGTTGACCATCGACTCCCATTTAGCTTTTTTTGAATTCGTTTTATTGATTAAGAAAATGAAGTAAAATCGTTGTATCTGAAATTTTTTGCTTAAGAACGTATAACATACTTGTGTTCATTTCTTATTTTATATTACATGCTTTTAGGCTTCGTTTTGTTACCATAAATATGATATCTCAAACATTTAGATATTTTGTATAACATAATTTGGTCTCGTTTCGTTCCTCTGCGGTTTTGATGAGACAGTGTTTCTACTACGGCTATATTTCCTATTTTGTTAGGATTGTTTCTACTTTGATCGCAAAATCTAATGTCTGTTTCGCTTATATTTGGGCAACCAGCTTTTGCCTTGTCTTTTTGTTTCGTTTTGAACCTGGTGATTTGTAAACTTTGGTTCCTGGTTTGCAATAAAATGTCTTGTCGTTAAAAAAATAATAACATAATTTGGTTTAAATGCATGAGATATTACATCTATCAAAAGATCAATATATGTTACATTTTCACACATTTTTTTTTGTATTTGAAGTCCATCCTATTGTCTTTGTATTTAAAACCCAACAATATCACTACGAGTTTTTGCACAAATCATGTTAAAGTATTTCAAAGATACATCTGAAATTTTGAATAAATAACTTTTAGGGTAGTTTATTACCAAAAACAAGTTTGGAGGTGTGAAACTATAAATATCATCAAATTCAAATGGTAAAGTTTGTCATTATGGTTGTGGAGTAGGTTGGGAGGTTGGAGAAAGTAGGAAACAAAAATTGAAATGATTGATAATATGATCTTTTATGTACGTGGTAAAAACTAACGATAAAATTCACGAATTGAATTGGATAGAAAGTGGCTAAGTTTGGTTTTATCATGTTACCATTTTATCTTCTTTAGAAATCTTTTGAAAAATTAATTGATTATTCTGGTTGGTTTTATATAAAATCGAAGTATGGTATATTTTTATCTGTCATACTTAAAACGAGGCTGTTTCAAACTTATATATTTCAAATTAACAATAAACGAAAGTATGTATTGGTTTTATGGTCTGCTTTAGGATTGAATAATTTCTTAACTAAACCTCAATTGGCTTATATTGTTTTAGTTTTTGGTTCGACTATTTTGTTTATTACTAGTTTAGATGATTTAAAGAGATTGAAGCGTTTGTAGGAAGACATTATATAAAGGGATGAAATCATGTGAAAAGTGCCATTTTTTGTAAGAAGGCTGAGAATTACTTGTAAATTGTTGATCATTTTTAATCAAATAACCCCCCGTTGATTGCGGCTTAAAAAGAAATTGAATTGGTGCATCTCATCCTAATGTTTGTCCATTTCTCATCCTAATTTATGCCATCATTTTATTCCATCTTAGAAAGTTAGAAATCTATCTATACATTATACATAATGGTGGTGTTATTCTTATTTTGTGTAACTTTGCTTTTGAAAGGATAAAGGGAAACAACAATTCACTTTAGTTCAACATTTTGAGAAATTATTGAATCATATCCAAAATCTTCCCTATAACCCATTATTAGATCCGAGAACAGAGCATAACCAAGAACAAGAAATCGGTTCTATTGATTGAAGAGATACTATAGGAAACTAGAAATATTTCCAAAAAGTTGTAGGAAATCACTTTAGTAAATCCAATGACAATAGCAATAGAAAATCAATTCAGTAGATAAGCAAGAGCAACATACCAGAATCAAAAGGATTGTATGATACAAAAGTGGTAGAGTTTTTGTGATCCTTTAGAACATATGAACCCTCTCTGATTCAAACTTTCGGAGTTTACGAAAGCTAGGACGATAAGCCCATCCACTCAAGTGACAGTCAAACATTTATCTGTCTTCAATTGTTTTTCTTTGAGGACCAAATACACATAGTTTGCTTTCAAAGACCATAAAAAACGTTCCATCTTTTAAACCCACAATCAGATGTATGGGTTCATACAATGGCTATTCTATAATTCGATATAAAACCTCTTTGTGCCAAGAGTTCTTGATCTCGTATTCCTTCATCACCCAAATTGTCAGTTTAAACTGTAGTTATCAAGTTTACATAGACAACCATTTAGGACTGCTAAACTTTGGCGACACGACCGATTTTCTTTTACTGGAGGAGATGAAAGTAATTGAAAAGTTTCCTTGTCTAGATTAAAAGTACAAATCGTGTGATGGGCATCCTCGTTATCTGAAACAATCCAAAGACAACGGTTGTTGAGAAATGGCCCGTAGAATTCTTGGAATGGATAGAGTCGATAAGTAACAGGAATAGGGCCAAGACTTCTCCACTCGCCTTTGCCAAGGGTGTATACCTCCGCTTCTAATACACTATGCCGAGATGGTTTATTAGGAATTGGTAGTATTTCTCGTTGAAAAGCCGTACTACTTTGTATTCCCCCACACGGGTTGATCTACTTGGTAGTTTATGGGGAAAGGCCCCCACTAAGAACCAAAAAACTGTAATTTTGTTAGGTAAAAATATTGTTTTCTTTATATTTTACTATGGTTCCCCCCACTCAATTTTTGTATGGGACCACATTAATTAAAAAAAGTAACTCAAGTTAACTAAAACAAAGAAAAACCTCTTGAAATCAACCAAAAAACCCGAACAAGTCTCTAGAAATCGACAAAAAAAACTTAAAAATCGCTTAAAATCAACCTAGAAAAGTTTAAAAATCTCTCAAAACGGTCGAATTGGTCTAAAAATACATTGGACGACTTTGCGGACCTTTAATCTATCTCAAAGGTGCCCCCACCAGTAAAAGTTCCTAGATCCGCCACTGTTCCCCCATCAGTGAACTCACTCTAAAACCAAAAACGACAACCGCATAAAAATCTTCTGTCTGGAAACGCTGCCTTGGGAGAATCATGTATTCTCTAGTGACCGGATTGCATATGTAAGTATTGTCAACTTTATAATGGTACTCTCGTAGACATATCAAACCATTGACCGAGCCCACTTGATGCATTGGAGTGTATTGTAGAATGGGTGCCGGATTAAGATGAAGGCTCAAGAGAGGGTCGTGGTGTAAACGGTGATGATCAACTTGGTCTTCTATTTCCACCCCCTTCAAGATTCTCGGATCGTTCCAGTTGTTAGTAAGATTTAGGTTATGAATGACGAAACAAGGAAGATTCAGAAACTAAATTCTGCCACTTGTCGCAAACAAGTTTGCAGTGGATGATGGTCTTGACCGGAAGTCTTGAGAGAATATCAATGGTTAACTCTACAAGTAAGTCTTCTATGGATGGATTAATTAATGTTCTAAACCAAATAAAATAAGGGTTTTTTTTAAAAAAAAATCAATGGGAATGTAAAAAAATACATATATGAAAAATAGAAGCATATGGAAGGAAAGAGATTTACATGGGGAAAGAATTTGTCGGCCAAGGATTTCATTTGTTTATGTTGTTACTTGTTTGTTTGCCAAGGCTGTATTTGAGTTGTTTCTTATT